>CM055281.1:40457269-40525476 GCA_029237695.1 Conchocele bisecta
TTCGAACGGTCCTAGTGGACGGACAATACATGCCTGTTGTTTACTTTAAGGATGGGCGCGACATTGGAACGGTCCTAGTGGACGTACAATACATGCCTGTTGTTTACTTTAATGCTGGGCGCGGCCTTGGAACGGTCCTAGTGGACGGACTATACATGCCTGTTGTTTACTTTAATGCTGGTCGCGGCCTTGTAACGGTCCTAGTAGACGGAAAATACATGCCAGTTGTTTACTTTAAGGATGGGCGCGACCTTGGAAGGGACCTAGTGGACGGACTATACATGCCTGTTGTTTACTTTCAGGATGGGCGCGACCTTGGAACGGTCCTATTGGACGGACAATACATGCCTGTTGTTTACTTTAATGATGGGCGCGACCTTGGAACGGTCCTAGTGGACGGACTATACATGCCTGTTGTTTACGTTAATGCTGGGCGCGGCCTTGGAACGGTCCCAGTGGACGGACTATGCATGGCTGTTGTTTACTTAAACGATGGGCGCGACCTTGGAACTGTCCTAGTGGACGGACTGTACATGCCTGCCGTTTACTTTAATGAGGGGCGGCGCGGCCATGGAACGGTCCTAGCGGACGGATTATACATGCCTGTCGTTTACTTTAAGGATGGGCGCGGCCTTGGAACGGTCCTATTGGACGTACTATTCATGACTGCCGTTTACTTTAAGGATGGGCTCGGCCTTGGAACGGTCCTAGTGGTCGGACTATACATGCTTGTCGTTTACTTTAAGGATGGGCGCGGCCTTGGAACGGTCCTAGTGGACGGACAATACATGCCAATCGTTTACTTTAAGGATGGGTGCGGCCTTGGAACGGTCCTAGTCGACGGACTATACATGCCTGTCGTTTATTTTAATGATGGGCGCGGCCTTGGAACAGTCCTATTGGACTGACTATACATGCCTGTCGTTTACTTTAAGGATGGGCGCAGCCGTGGAACGGTCCTAGTGGACGACTATACATGACTGCCGTTTACTTTATGGATGGGCGCGGCCTTGGAACGGTCCTAGTGGACGGACTATGCATGCCTGTCGTTTACTTTAAGGATGGGAGCGGCCTTGAACGGTCCTAGTGGACGGACTATAAATGCCTGTCGTTTACATTAATAATGAGCGGGACTATACATGCCAGCCGTTTACTTTAATGATGGGCGACGCGGCCTTGGAACGGTCCTAGTATACGGACTATATATACCTTTCGCTTATTTTAAGGATGGGCGTGGCCTTGGATCGGTCCTAGTGGACGGACTATACATGCCTGTCGTTTACTTTAATGATGGGGGCGGCCTTGGAACGGTCCTAGTGGACGGAATATGATGCCTGTCGTTTACTTTAAGGATGGGCGCGGCCTTGGAACGGTCCAAGTGGACGGACTATACATGCCTGTCGTTTACTTTAATCATGGGCGCGACCTGGGACGGTCCTAGTGGACGGACTATGCATGTCTGCCGTTTACGTTAAGGATGGGCGTGGCTTTGGAAGGGTCCTAATGGACGGAAAATACATGCCTGGTGTTTACTTTAAGGATGGGCGCGAACTTGGAACGGTCCTAGTCGACGTACAATACATAATTTAATGCTGGGCGCGGCCTTGGAACGGTGCTAGTGGACGGACTATACATGCCTGTTGTTTACTTTAATGCTGGGCGCGGCTTTGGAACGGTCCTAGTGGACGTACAATACATGCCTGTTGTTTACTTTAAGGATGGGCGCGACCTTGGAACGGTCCTAGTGGACGTACTATACATGCCTGTTGTTTACTTTAATGCTGGGCGCGGCCTTGGAGCGGTCCTAGTGGACGTACAATACATGCCTGTTGTTTACTTTAAGGATGGGCGCGACCTTGGAACGGTCCTAGTGGGCGGACTATTCATGCCTGTTGTTTACTTTAACGATGGGCGCGATCTTGGAACTGTCCTAGTGGACAGACTATACATGCCTGTTATTTACTTTAATGAGGGGCGGCGCGGCCATGGTACGGTCCTAGTGGACGAACTATACATGCCTGTTGTTTACTTTAATGAAGGGCGGCGCTGCCATGGAACGGTCCTAGTGGACGGACTTTATATGCCTGTTGTTTACTTTAATGAGGGGCGGCGCTGCCATGGAACGGTCCTAGTGGACGGACTATACATGCCTGTCGTTTGCTTTAAGGATGGGCGCGGCCTTGGAACGGTCCTAGTGGACGGACTATGCATGCCTGTCGTTTACTTTAATGATGGGCACGACCTTGGAACGGTCCTAGTGGACGGACTATGCATGCCTGTCGTTTACTTTAATGATGGGCGCTGCCTTGGAACGGTCCTAGTGGACGGACTATGCATGCCTGTTGTTTACTGTAAGGATGGGCGCGACCTTGGAACGGTCCTTGTGGACGGACTATACATGCCTGTCGATTACTTTAATGATGGGGCGGCCTTGGAACGGTCCTAGTGGACGGACTATGCATGCCTGTTGTTTACTGTAAGGATGGCGCGACCTTGGAACGGTCCTTGTGGACGGACTATTAATGCCTGTCGATTACTTTAATGATGGGGCGGCCTTGGAACGGTCCTAGTGGACGGACAATACATGCCTGTTGTTTACTTTAAGGATGGGCGCGACCTTGGAACGGTCCTTGTGGACGGACTATACATGCCTGTCGATTACTTTAATGATGGGGCGGCCTTGGAACGGTCCTAATGGACGGACAATACATGCCTGTTGTTTACTTTAAGGATGGGCGCGGCCTTGGAACGGTGCTAGTGGACGGGCTATGCATGCCTGTCGTTTACTTTAATGATGGGCGCGGCCTTGGAAAGGTCCTAGTGGACGGACTTTACATGCCTGTCGTTTACTTTTATGATGGGAGCGGCCTTGGAACGGTCCTAGTGGACGGACTATACATGTCTGCCGTTTACTTTAAGGATAGGCGCGGCCTTGAAAGGGTCCTATTGGTCGGACTATACATGCCTGTCGTTTACTTTAAGGATGGGAATGGCACTGGAACGGTCGTAGTGGTGGACGGATCCCCTGGGTGGGTGCGGGTGGATTGGGACAACGAAAAACCCAACTCCTACAGAATGGGCATCCAGGGGGCGTACGATCTACAGTTGGCCAGCCCTCCGTCTCACACGACAACGCCGGTGCCGCACACCATGTCACGTGATTCAACAACAACGGCAGCCATCGTAACTCCAGGTACACAACCAAATGCGTTAAACTTGTCCAGATGTTACTGAACATGTACTGGCAATTTCAACTAGCAATCAGTTTGATTTTCTGTGCCTGAGCTGTGCTACAGCCAATCGAGCTGCTTGATTTCAAGCACAATATTCAAGCATTTTTTTATATCAAATGCTTGATAAATATTGAAAATATTAGCGCAGGTGTTGGTGTATTAATGAGCCTACCATGTCAAGTTTGTTTACTTAACCTTTCAATAGAATGCGGAAATGTAAATTATTGTATATATTTTGTGTTTTATTGCGTAAAACGGGCGTTCACGGCGTAATACAGTTCAATCACACTGCTTCATTTCAAACAAAATTTTCAAGCATTTTGAAATAAACCAATTGGTAAATATTTGCAAGATTAGTGCAGGCGGAGGTGCAACTACATGTAACTTATGTGCAATGATCAAGGACTTTCATGTATTTATTTATTTATTGCAGTACCGCCTGCGCTAATATTGCCAATTTGTGTCAATATTTTTATATCAAATTACTTAAATATTGTGCTGGAAATCAAGGAGCTTTATTGGCTGAGCCTGTGTTGTGCAACAGTTTAGGCTCATCCAATCCAACTGCTTGATTGCACGTTCAGATTGCCAATATCTGTTCAGAAACGTTGACATATGGATCAGATTAACGCAGGCCGTTGTGTACAATATATCGCATTGAGCTCCCAGTTTCTCCATTTATCATGTGTACTGTAATTATGGACACAAAATGTATTTTGTTATTTAAGTTTGCTTTCTGTCTTAGTGATTGACATTCTTCGTTTAAAGACACATTTTGCTTCAATGATACAATGTCATGTAATGTTTGCTTCGTAAGAGTGAGGCAATATATGAATATGTATAACAGTATACTGTTACAGTATACTATATAGTACATTGAGTTGCCATCTCCGCCATGTTAATACAGTTTCACCACTTCGAGCGTTTGACAATACAGCAAATATTATGACAGTAAATCTAATACATATCTGAGCTTTTCTCCCATCAATACAGCCGTAGTTACTCGCATAGCAGGCAAGTAGACGCCAGTGACAATACACTCCTATAACGGCTCACGATTTGATACAGTATTTATAGTAATACAGGTATATCTCGACAGCAATGTGTATCTAACTGTTACACAGCTATAAAAAAACAATTACAGGGGCCCGTTTCACAAAACATCGTACGACTAAAATGTTCGTAAGTGAAAATTTAGGATCGTCTGTAAATTTCAATTGATGGATTCACATTTATTGAGCATAGGCCACATATGCATATGCAGCCTATGCTCGATAAATGTAAATCCAATACTTGTTTACAAGACTCATATTTTGCACTTACGAACATTTTAGTCGTACGAAGTTCAGTGAAACGGCCCCTGGATTCTCAACAAATTGACAATGGGTCAACAAACTCGTTAGAAATCAGACTTTGTATCAGATTTTGCGATGAACACCACTCATAGGATGTTATTATTTCATGTAATTGGAATATATTGCACCAAGTGTATGCCATATTATTTGTGGTCTGTTTCAAACGCCACAATATGTAAACCTGACTGATGGCTTATGCATACAAAGATTGCCGACATAACAACTTCATGTGCCGTATAGTATAATACACAGTAACAAGCGAATGTTATTCATACACCTTATCATATTTAGGAACCAATTATATTGTTTGAATCGAATGGTGAGCAGGGGTCATACAGGTCCTCAACCCTTTCATCCGTAACTAACTGGAATGGATTTCGATATGTTAATGTGGTAACAAATCCAACCGTCACAAAATGGATTTCAGACTAGCCCATTTATGAAACGGGTGTATTTTTTTGTTCTACAAAATATGAAAATTACTTTCAAAAAGTGCAGATCCTAATGAGACGGTTCGTTACGAGCCGGCTTATTTGGATCTGTATGAATAAAATGTTTGTAACTGCAAATTTAGGATCGTCTCTAAATTGCAATTAATTTTGCACTTACGAACATTTTAGTCGTACGACGTTTAGTGAAACGGCCCCCTGTACTGTTTGCATACACTGCTATAGCGGGCTTTCCGGTTCAAAGGGCTCAACCAGACTGACTTAAAATGTAGTACTGGACGAACTATTCACAAGTTCAGTCCATTCCAGGCAGATTTTGTTGTATAATCGAATGGTTGCTTTAGAAGTTAAACTTTGCAATCCCGTTAGTAGTTACTGTCTGTTCCACGTGTTGCTGCCGATGAACCTTTGGCTATTAAACATATTAAAATTAAAAAAATATTTAAATGTTAGTACGTTTTCCTCAATAACAAAAAAATCACCCTCCCAAACATTTTTTATTTGATAAAATTCCATCAAATATTGATATTATTGCGAAAAAAGTATTTTCGTATGGGAATTTAACATGGGAGAGGAGTCAAAAAACGAATCATTTTGGAAATTGACTCCAAAACCTTGTTAGATAGCTTGGAAATGATGTAACTAAGTAAACAAGTTAGAATTTGAAAATCGATCCACAAATAAAAAGAATATATATATATGTTTAGCCCTATGTTAAATTCCCATTGGAAAATCGTTTTGTCGCCATAAAATACACATTTGATTGGAATTCACCAAATTTTTTTGTGCGGGGAGGGTGACTTTTGTTATTAATGAAAAAGTACTTATATTTAAATCTCGTTTATATTTAATGCGTGGAATAACCAACAAGTCTTCGGCAGCAAAACGTGGAACAGTCCGTAGATACATGTATGGTCTTTACAATCCACTGGATCTGCAGCATTTGTCAATAGCGTTCAACTTCTGAGGAAAACAAATATTCATTTAATTGTATCATTGATGTTAACCATTTCAACCCTAAGGAACTGGAATGGACTGTGATATGCTAATGTTCCGACCAATCCAATGGTCACAAAATGATTTTCAGATTCGTCAATTTGTTTGTTGTTCTCAAAAATATGAAAATTGCTTTCAAACAGTGCAGATACTGATGAGACGGCTCGTTACGAGCCGGCTCATCTGGATCTGCACTGTTTGCATAAACCGATAAAGCGGGCTTTCGGGTGCAAAGGGTTAAATAAATAACGATCGTAGTCAGTTATTTCTCTTTGCAAATTTATTTATAGAGAACCGGTCCATCCTATGATGTATTTCAGCGTTTATTTTTTACCGAATAGCCCAAACATTTAATTTTGCTTACATAGTAGACACGCATGTGCAGTCTGATCTGATTCTACACTGATTGCAATAACATTAAGTGTGAAAATATGAAGCTGGCAAATAATTCAGTGACTGTCGTTTTATTCTTTTGGGAGAAACTATTTCCCCGTCTGTGGCTGTGAGTGGAGAAATGGGGCTTATGCATTCCGTGACCAGTGTAGATCCAGATCAGCCTGCGTGTCCGCGCAGTCTGATCAGGAAACTGCATCGCATGGCCATCAATGAACAACCCATCAGATTATTTGCATATGCAAATGATTCATGGTGTTTCTTAATTATCTATACTAATAAATGCGTCACCTGAAAAAATAATATTTTCAACAGATTATAAACTATGATTATTGCACATCAAAACATAAATACAGAGAATAAATAGTAATGTTCGTTAACATTTTAAGGAAACACGGTATCGCCCCTGATATCTGTGTAGAAATTTACGTCCAGATATAAAATGTATAATAAAGCCAATCAATACGTGGGGCAATGGTGAATGAATGTTTATTTTGCTAGAAAATAGCATATCTACAGAATATACAAAATTATCTGATTTAATTTAAAAAATAACACTTTGCGCCTACTGAGTGGGCATGCACCTTTAACACTGGTCACAGATCCCGTATTAAGCTATCGTACAGTGGGGTTAGCGTGTAAGTGCACACACGAACGAACACGACAGGTTGGTTCCAACCTGTCGTGTTCGTTCGTGTGTGCACTTACACGCTGTCCCCACTGTAGCATATGGTATCATATCTTGCATAACCCAACTCCATATGAATCATTCACTCCTTGATCTGCTTTGCCTTGACAAACCCTCAAATACATGTAACATCATTCCATAGAATAACACTGTTACGGCTGAGCATCCATATACCATATGAACTCATACAGAGCCCTTAACACGGTCTGACATACTGGCACAGTGCTGTAGGAGAAAGAACTAGCTACATGTAGGTTAAATTAACCGTCTCATAACCTACTTAATATGAAACACTCGATGTCATCTCGACTGTATTGCAACCGATACTACATTCGGAAAGAAAAACGGGCGAACGGCCATTGGCTTGACACAATTCCAGGCTCATACATGTATGCCTGGGTGTGGAAGTTCTGTGAGCAAATTCCTACTTTTACATGTAAATATTAGATAAAAAAATCCCATAAGCTTAATTTCCCAGTCACAGCCACATTTCAGTTCCGACGGGGAGTGACCTGGCGGCCCTGATGCACGTGGGGACACGGGTGGTGAGGGGTCACGACTGGAAATGGAGTGACCAGGTATGTAGCTGTAACTGATTGAAAACCCAGAGGTTAATGACCCGTAGCGGGGATGTTTATATACATGTACCAGCTGAAAAGTAGAAAAAATAAATTAAGTGGTGAAAAATAGCCTCTAGATACGGTGGGGTCAGCGTGTAAGTGCACACACGAACGAACACGACAGGTTGGTTCCAACCTGTCGTGTTCGTTCGTATGTGCACTTACACGCTGACCCCACTGTAATAATACATGTAGACAGTTTCAGTGACATCTATTTTATATTACCTGTCTATGTTTGTTTTCCTTGTTTTTTGCTGGTTTATAAACTTTTGGCTGTGACTGGAGAAATAGCGCTTACCCATTTGCGACCAGTAGATCCAGATCAGCCTGTGCATTCGCACAGTCTGATCAGGATCTGCACTGTTCGCCGTTCCATCAATGAAACACCCGTTGTCCTTCTAACAAGCAATACATATCAGGCTATATGAATGTGCTCTTTACAGGAGCTACACTGGTAACACATTCCAGAAGTCATTTCTCCAGTCACAGCCACAAATTTAATATGGAAATTTGATCCCTTTTGCCATCCCGTCTACGGGTTGAAACGGGCTGTCCCATTAAGTGCTCGCGTATTTGTAAATATGCATATTAGTGGGTGAGCCAGGAGGGGTCCCAGCATATCTATTCCGCATGACAGCAATTTATAAGTCTTCGTTTAAAGTTTGTATACCCCTATAAGTGGACCCCCCTAAGAGAAACATTTCTGCCCGTAAAAGAGCTGTTTTGCAAACGTTCGCATATAACTGCCGCAGAATCCCATATACACGTTTTAAAACGTACTACAGTTCGTTCCAAGTTGTGCTGCCGACGAACTTTTGGCCATTAAACACATTAAATCTAAAAAATATTTAAAAGAAAGTACTTTTTCATCAATAACAAAACAAGAGGGAATAATCCAGTATATTTCCGTCATTAAATCAGTAAACGTTGTTTTGTTCCACCGACATAGAAATACTACAGACATATGCATATGCACTTAAATGTCAGCGAAGTATATATAATTAAGTCTAAAACTACTCTGCTCCATCAGACCATTTTATATTTTCACTGAGCGGATTTCACGAACATGATGTTAACGACATACGTGTACGTGTATCGCATGCCAATACCCAGTTTTCGAGTATAAAATCATTGTGCTGTTACATGTTCATTATAAGCTACATGTGAAACTCATTTTAATTCTGCAATAACTATGTTATGTAATCACTAGTTATGATATTATTTACACCAGTCGATCATAATCTTCCGATATATATCGTATACATATATATTGAACATCCATATACGTCTTGTTGCTTCATATGTGGGTTCGTCATTGACATTGTTACTATTTCGATATTCATTTAGATAAACAACATATATGATATATAAACACGGATATCTACTGTTTTATACTTATTACTTACTTCTTATAAACGCTATGTGATACCCGCCAAGAAATCAATTAATTCATAAATCACATACTAATTAAATAAATGAGAACACAGCAGTGACAATAAAATAACATACAAAAAGCCACTCACGTACCGTCCAAGGAGGCACAAAACCATACCCTGTCGAATATTCGGAGTTGGAAGAGACAGTTAAACCTGGTTAGCATGGCGTTACAAGGCCCACACGGTCTCCTTAATTTCGTTTTATGGAGCACAGAGACAGTAACATAGAAGAAATATACAGCGACGAAATAAAACAGCCAATATGGCAACAGCCTGACAGTGACAAACCGCAACACTATAGTGTAATGTGCGACAGTCATGTGACAGGTCACCCATAAGTACAATGAAACAAAGCAAATACTACAAAAAAAGGAAAATACGATCAAATTGAGTAGCATTGTGGAAGCTGTTGCGAGCTCTGCTGGACAACATATAATGTAATTACAAGCACGTCATAGTAACATTGTACTTCAAAGTAATATCAGTAGCGCTTAACACGACAAATATAGTAAAATACTACTCATAACTGCATTTGACAGCATCCGCCCTCAGCACTAGTTGTCGCTAAGTAATTGATAGCGAATTCGAACATCAGGTGATCATCCCCGCTCGGTTTATAGAATACACTTCAATGAATGTCATAGGTAGAAATTGTCGTCGATTATTTGTCTGGCAGTGATTAGCTTTTAGTTAGTACAATACATTGGCCTTTAAAATGGCGTGGTCTGTTGAAATACTTCCAGGACATGTTGTAGAATTGGATATTAAATGTTTCAATATCAGTTGAATTTAGTATGAAGGAAATATGATTGAAAACAACATAGTGTAGCTGGTGGTGTAAAATGGCAAATATTATCGTCCACGCTACATTGGAAAGTACATATTGTAATGCTAATCCGGTTAACTAAGTGTTTAGCGGTACGGCACTAGACAATTATTGCAACGCTTGCCCGTTGCACTGTTTAAGCTGTGTGACTAGTGTAAAGTTTGTGTAGCTACGCGTAACCAATACATAGGGACATTGCCGCATAGCATATTGTCGTATGTTATTTAACAGATCTGATACCGTAACGGTTCTGTTTGAAATGTATTCACTTTTATGTGTTAAATACCTGTCGCGACGATTTCAAAATGTTTTGGATTTGTATAAGTATGTATGCTCGGTGAGCACGTAGAAACTATTGTCTGATATAATTTAATACTGTTCTGAATAGACGGACCTCTCCATGATATTTCCAACAGTGGCGTGGTAAATGCTATACCATGGAGTAAACGCGCGATAAAGTTATATGGCGTGGAACCAACGCAACCGATACACACTTAGGCGTATGGTAGTCACGCACAAAGATTAACACTGTGGGTTTTGACAATATACGTGTTTAGAATCGCGAGATTTGTTCGATTTGGAATATTTAATGTACCAGATAAGAAAACATAGGACATGCAAACTTACACGACGTCCGATTACACGACGTCCGAAGTGTTTATCAGTGGCATATACATGTACTTGAAGGTAAAATATATTTGTAATCCTAATATAATGTTATTTATGGAATAATGAAACGTGCAAATGCCATGTTTATGCAACATTATCTTTTTTTCCATGCCCTGGCTCAAATATTAGCGGTATCTATCAACATATAGGAATTTGTGAATTATGATATGCAAGGAGTAGTTTCGCATGAGTCACAACTGGCTTCAATACGGTTAACACTGTAATATACAAAAACTCACTTATTGTGTTACCGTAATACGTGTATACAAGTGAATAAATAGCATGTGCTTATTTAGCTGTGAGTTGTACATTGCTAGGTCTTAGAGTGTGCATTGATGCCCGTTGAAGCTTACAGCTTCATGCTTGCCTTTAGGTATACTATTTATATTTCAAATATTGACATTGCAGCGAGAAGTATGTTGATCATTAAACATATCTCTCGTTCCGAAACTAGTAGCATGGCAGTGATTTACTAAACTACTAGCACAGCCTTATGACGTGTACATCATGCGCTTGAAATTACAATAATAAATGATACATATCTATGCAAACAGATGATAACTCATACTGATATTAATAGCATCGCACACACACATGCATAACCACTTCACTTAGATCATAGTAAACAGTAAGCATGTACATATAATTTCTTTCGGAAATGCATGTCTTTATTCAAAATTGAACCAAACTACACAGTGATTAATTAACTAGCGTGTCGCGTGTCAAATGCAGACAAAACACCGATACATGGTGGAATACTAATTTGGGCAGCCATCTTGATTTTATATAAGTATAATCATTTGATATTCAAATGAAAGCTGGTTTTGATGACGCTATCAAACTAATTTATGTTGCTTAGTTCATCAATTTGTGATTGCCGTTAATTACTTCATACATAATGTCTAAAATGTAGAAATATTGATATTTGGCAGCCATCTCGGATTTATATATGGAATTTATCACATTATGAGTAACTGCCTGTCCAGATAATGGAAAACGGTGATGAAGTTTAAATACATTAACATTTATTGCAACGTAACTATAGTTTGATGTGTTAGCGGTGGGTTGGCTTGGTGGGCGAACTAACTTGTTATAATTTTGGCGGCCATCTTAGATTTTAGTAGCAGTTTTTGACGAAACTGCAAGTTCCGATGTTCTATTAATTGCAACCATTGATTATCATGTTTTCATACCGGTTTACAATGTATAAATGCAAATTTGCTTTGATGCTACAGGATTTTTAAAACTCAAAGAAATAGTCTGGATGGGCAACTATGATATGTGGCGGCCATATTGGATTTGTTACATACATTACCAATTGCTACGTATTTATAAACATGTTATCATCTAATATATTACTCTTAGAACATAGTTCAACCATAAACAGACTTATGTTTTGCCAATAATTTATGTAGTTCGTACATATTTAGTATGCTTGGGGAATGTACGTGAATTTTGGCCGCCATCTTGGATTTTGGAGTCCATTTTGAATTAAGATGGTCAATTTTTATTTCATGTAAATTATAATTACCGGCTGTCACGTTTTCAGTGTTTTTTCGATGTATGTATGCGAGTTTGCTTTGTTGTTACTTGAATGGTCTCAAACCTGCTCACCTACACCCCCCACCCCACCCCACCCCCTCCCCCACCAGTGGTAATGATAACCCTGTTTTCATGGGTCTGGCTCGCCCACTATATGCAGCATACAATCATACATATTCATACAATCCTAAATGTGCACTTACGAACGATTTTAGTTGTACGAAGTGTAGTGAAACTGCCCCCTGGTATACAGGGCCCTCTTTTATCAGGCGGCGAGGCCAATATTGTTTATAATGCACTCTATAAATATCACGCAATCTGATTGGCTGATGGTCATACATTACAGGTATATCATTGCTGATGAACGGTCGGAAATTATTTAAATATGTATTCATACGCCAGCGTCGCCATTAAACAGATTTTCCGACCTATCATTTTCTGATATACGCCGCAAATTTTAAAATTACAATACAGTTAACCCTATATTTTCAGGATGGAAACGGCCCAGGTACAGTCACTGATCTGGGTACTACGGGATGGATCGGCGTAACTTGGGACAACACCGCCAATCACCATGTGTACAGGATGGGGGTACAGGGATCGTATGACCTTGCCCTTGCCTGATCTCGCCAATACATGTATGTGACAAAATGGGAGTCCTGAGATGCAATGTGTTTGCCGAAATTGTGTGTCAATAAGATAATACCAATGTCATGTTTGTTTTCAATAATAAGAATGTTTTACCCGCCTGGATTAATTTTGTTCCTTGTTCCCCTCCCGCATACACATAGTATCATTTATACATCGTGTTCACATCATTGTCGTGCATATACTTAGAAAACGATGTTTTGTTGGTTTAAACGTGGCACGTTTACCGTAATTTTTCAGGGCTAAAATTGCAATAAATACGAATAAATTTTGAGATACATAATAGAAAATGGAACGTTGTACCGTTAGACTAGTACATGGTTTCTGAATTGGTGCTTTATTCACAGCATACACTATTTGGCATAGGAAATTATAATATAATGTTTTTCCTACCACGCTGATATCTCTAATACTTCTCATCTTCTATCATAACTAGAGATGTAAATTAGTGTGAATATGATGAGAAACAATCAGAGGAAAAAGTCAAAGTACTGAAAGTACTGAACATAGAATGCATTGCAATATATAGTGCATGCTATATTGGTGCTGTCCAGCACATGGTGCCTGTCGTCCAGCACATGATGCCGTCCAGCACATGGTGCATGTTGTCCAACAGATTTATAATTTTTGAAAACGTTCGAAAAGGCAAAAACGTACAGAGGGAAACTCACTGACCGTGTCACAATGTCCTGTTTGGAGAGGTTCCAATGTACACACTATTCGTTTTTCAAGTTCCGTCGTCATAGTATACTCACACTACAGTGGGCTACATTGCATAAGCCGTCAATTCAAAGTGCCAACACATACAACGGGGAGAGAGCTATCCGCATCATCAATAGTTGGATGACCCGTTTAGTGCGGTTTCACACTATTTGTTTTATATTATACAAATGTAAATGACGGCAACAATAACAAAAAAAAAAATCAGAAGCAGAATCAAAAATACTGACGCACTCGGTTGTTAAATTCTTCAAATAAGTATATTGCACAGTCAGGATATTTTCAAAACATTGGTGAAAAACAGTTCGTTGAAAATATTCATCCTAATCAGGAAAGCCCATACATCTTATTAGGCATAGAATAACATAACTCATCTCATTTGTGACGAGCAACGTGTACGATATTGAGGATCTTAGTTATCATCTTACATGAGTTGCGATAGTTAAAGGTACAGTAGCGCTTTTCTGCAGGTCAACTATACGTACTATACCAATACTATGCGTATACTATACCAATACGATATGGTTTATTTACGATATGCATATAGTATAAACGTACGGTATGTCTGTACCGTACATACCAACCAATATCGTATAGATATACCATTCAAATCGTACGTTTATACGATTTTTATACATGTGTATAAAATTCTGGTACGTGTTATTGTCATCAAGGGGGGGGGGAACTATATACTCACTCGGCCTATAAATATAACCACTCACGTGTCGTGATGACGCTGTGTTTACGTTTTTCGCTCTCATAATCCGGAGAATCAATAATACACTGTTTACTCCTCGCTCTCCTCCCCTCTCTCCGGTCCCTCGTTCATTGGTCCAGCCCGCCCATGTGACCAATCCTGGTTCGTCGTTGATTGGTCGAAACCGCGCCGAAACCCCGCGAAATAAACAAAGGACTCCATCACGCAGTCCGCGGATGTGGGCCGACCTTGACATTATCCAAAACGGGTATCACTAGTTTTAGGATTTATTATTTAGACGGGCCGAGATACAACACTCCCCCCCCCCACTTTATATCAGAAGCTTAGAACCTATCGCTGGATTATATATCGGCCCGTATACACCTTAGTAACATAGCGGTTACCAAGGATGTCATAGACGTCGAGCGACGTCACTGATGAGGGGTTGACGTCAAAATAGACGACAAGTATTTACAGTACATCTTCGCTGCTGCAGACATGGAACGTCTGCAAAAGCGACTAGTCGGCCCAGAGAAATGTAGCCTACATCGAACGCAGGCCTTATTTCCCCGAATAATACAATTCCCAAAGTTTACCAATGAAGGGGCAAGTTAACGAGAATAAACCCTCCCACTTATGGTATTTACATGATAATATACACCCCCCAAAATAAAAGGTCGCTGGGATTTGCATGAGTATTGAAAGATGTCCCCTGGTGGTAATAGCGGCATACGTGGAACGTAAACCCCACCAATTATTAAAATATTCTTATTCTCCATCAATATGGTATCGCAGCTGGGTAAAGGATGGCATATGTTGAACATACCCCCTCCTGGAAAAAGAAAGCTCCCCAGTCAAAAAATAAAAATGTTGGCTTATTGACTCTCCCTTGGGATTGTGGATATACGTCGAACGTACACCAACAGAGCAGGGCAGGGGCAGGGCAGGGACAAGGGCAAGGCAGGGCAGGGCTTATTGACTCTCCCCTGGGATTGTGGATATACGTCGAACGTACACCAGCAGGGCAGGGCAGGGCAGGGCAGGGCAGGGCAGGTCAGGGCAGGGCAGGGCAGGGCAGGGCAGGGCAGGGCAGGGCAGGCACAGGGCAGGGCAGGGCAGGGCAGGGCAGGGACAGGGCAGGGCACAGGGCAGGCAGGGCAGGGCAGGGCATGGGCAGGGCAGGGCGGGCAGGGCAGGGCAGGGCAGGGCAGGCAGGGCAGGGCAGGGCAGGGCAGGGCAGGGCAGGGCAGGGCAGGGCAGGGCAGGGCAGGGCAGGGCAGGGCAGGGCAGGGCAGGGCAGGGAGGGCAGGGCAGGGCAGGGCAGGGCAGGGCGGGCAGGGCGGGCAGGGCAGGCAGGGCAGGGCAGGGCAGGGCAGGGCAGGGCATCGGGCAGGGCAGGGCAGGGCAGGGCAGGGCAGGGCAGGGCAGGGCAGGGAGGGCGGGCAGGGCAGGGCAGGGCAGGGCAGGGCAGGGCAGGGCAGGGCAGGGCAGGGCGGGTGGGCAGGGCAGGGCAGGGCAGGGCAGGGCAGGGCAGGGCAGGGCAGGGCAGGGCAGGGCAGGGCATCTTCATATGGCCCAACTGTCCACATTTAAAACATTCCGCTCTTAGACATTCTGCCTGGATGTGGTTAGGGTTGCCACAGAGGAAACAGCTCATAAGCGGTTGGGGGCTCCTGCCTTTGGGCGGTGGGAATCTCGCTGAATCGCCTTGGCGGGGTGCTGGGGTTGTTTGCCATGCTGGACCTGGCTGTGGTGCGGGCTGTGTTGGTAATCTCCGAAGAATTTCGTTTGCCAACTTCTCGAATTGAGAAGCCAGAGTCGATACCGGATAAGGATTTTTGTCTTCGCGGGGTTTCCTTAGCGGGGGCTGGTATGAAATTTCATATTCTTCTGGGTCATGCTGCGTGGTGCGGCTTTTCCGCTGCGGCTTCCTATCTCGCACCATGTCCTGGATATTCTGGAAGAGCTTGACGTGGTCAATCGCCTCTTCCATGGTGAACGGTCTTCTTATGCAGATATCCTGTGCTGCCTCCGGATCAGCCAATCCCTGACAAAACCGTAGAACGGCCTGCCTGGCTACATGTCTTTCCGGCAACTCCCATAAAGCCCGATTGGCTAAGGTCATTACGCGGTCGGCCCAATCATCAAGCGATTTGTTGACCTGTTGCATCGCCTGGTGAAAGCGTACTTGGGCGGTTTCGTCCAAGTCCATCGCTCCAAATCTTTTCTCCAGCCTCTGCATGATGGTCTGGTAGTTGAGGTCCTCATCCCTTTCTGTGATGGTATTGTAATAGTCTGAAGCCTTCCCCGTGAGGCTCCAGCAAAGACAGTATTGGCAGTCTTCGGCGCTCCAGTCATATGCCTTCGCGTGTGTTTTAAACTTCTGCTTGAAGGCAGAGAAATTACCCTTCCCATCGTACACTAAGTTTTTCGGTAGTACGATTGTGCGCCGTCTTCTTCGTCTCCTGGGTGCGGCGTCAACCGAGTCACTGTCTGACCCATCTGTCTGCGCTGGACGTCTCCGAGTAGGTGTATACGTCGGAGCAGTATGCCGTCCATGCAGAGTCTGTCGCGGTGTCCTGGGGCTGGCATCGCCATACATTAAGGGACCGCCTGGACGCATGGAATTGGCCTCTTCTCTGTCGCCCCCAAATTCCGCCAATGTGTCATCGCGGCGTCTGGGCGAAACTGGTTGTGGTTCGTAGACCTTCGGTGATAGCGGGCGTGGGCGATACTTTTCCTCATAATCACTGGTTGGGGGATTGTGTGGTGCATATTTATGCTTATTCCCCCTGCGAGAAGGGGTCTGGGGCCTGTATTTCCCTTTATACTCTGCAGCAGGGGATGGGTCCGACCAGAATCGTGGGTCATGTTTGGGCTCATACTCGCGGAGGGGCTGAGGTTTACGATCGCGCGTGTCTACCTCATAGTCCCTACGTTGATCACCTTGAGGCCTATGTTTACCCGCACACTCGTACTCACACTCGCGGTTCGCTGGTCTGGGTGTAAACTTGACGACCGGTCGGGGGTCGGCTTCATCCTGCACAGGCCGACTCTCCGTTTCACACAGTTTTCGCTGTCGTTGGGGCTTCCGAACACTGCCATCTGTTGTTTTCGGTTTCCATGGTACCGGGTTATGGACATGGACTTCCGGTTGATACTTGGGGGTGTAGCCTTGTGGTTGGGTCTGGGTTTTCCCCAAACTTTGAGTGGTTTTGGTGCGTTTATGTGGGGGAACATATGGCCGTTTGCCCTTCGGGGTCTCTGGTCCATTTCTGGGTGGCGGTGATGTGGACGCGCCCGCTTCAGTGGCTGCCCCCGCTACCAGGCCGCTGTCAGGTCTCATCGCTGGTAGATTCAACATCTTCTTGATGTCGCTGGCAACGTCCTTCAGCTGGGCATGTCTCTCATCCAAGTGTAGGATTGTTTCCTGGTCAGATGGGGATTCAGATTCAGTTTCGGCTGCACGCTCCCAGTCAATGAGTTCCACATCCAGTTCTGGATTTTCTTCGAAGTCGAACTCTTCGAGCATGCGCGATGTCACTGGCACAACTCTCAGATCGCCTTTCAGTGACTCAGGCGTTATGCTCCCCCAAGCCCTCCGTAATGTCAGGATGCGCTCTGCAGCCCGGAGCCCAATGCCATGAACGGAAGTCAGTTCAAGCCCCGTCGCGTAATTAATTCCGACCATGGGGCCAGCTTCAGAGTAGTCGGTGTCATACAGCTCCTCGTGCTCAAATTGTCTCTCATCCGACATTTGTGTTACTCAATTATAGATGTATAATGGCAGTGTTGCAACAAATGGGATTGCAACCAAATTATGGTCTGGTGTACGACAGGGTGATGTCCTGGGACTGGTTTTATATGTTGCAAACGTCAATTTTGTGTATTAACATTTCAATGTGTTAGCTAACAAAAAAACGATTAACTAACACCCACTCTCACTCAATCCAATGTCGAACATTGAATTAGCACTGTTGTACTTTTACGCTCACTCGGTCTCACTCACTCCAAGTCGAACATTGAATTAGCATTCTTGTAATTTATGCTCACTCGGTCTGGGCACAGTGGCTATACAAGTTAATTCGCAACACAGTCCGAGGGGATAATACTTTTCTCACGAATATTGATACAGTATGTGTCTCACTAAGAATAATATTCCATAACGAGACTGGCCAATTAGTCTGTGAACCAACAGTTGGGACAGTATACAATGAGTAATGAACTGTAGTCACAATGGTAATGAATTTGGTAAACTAGTCGAACTAGCTTGTTAAAACATAGTAATTGTTGTATTGGTATTTGTTCACACAATTGCAAATTACTTATGGAAACTAAATGGCACTAAACTGGAATACTATGCGACTAGTGCCGGTTAGTAATACATGTACTTCACAAATTCATGATCTATTTTGTGCCACGCGATTAGTCGTCGAACGAGTAATCGAAGGCGTATCTGTCTCTAGAAATACACAGATTTTCAGATTTCAGAAATCATGGTCACAGCCTGCCAATGAGTGGAACGCACCGGTCAGACTTGTTTGTACAATTGACACCAACTTTTACACAAATAAACACCGTAATCTCAATACAAATGTTGAAAAAGTATCACTTTAAATATTCAGAATTATTCGCATGTATGAAAAATGAACTGTAGTTTGTCGAACAAACCCCAGCCCAGTTTTACAAAAATGGGAATGACTATTATTCGGATGTATCGTGCGAACAACTGTAATTTGTAGAACAAACCACAGATGTTTTACACAGATGGAAACAAATAATTGTTATTAATTTTTAAACAGCTTTTAAACAACCTAATTTAACAGAATGCAGGAAAATTGTAGAGACTATTCAATTTGTCAAACAAACCAAACAAACTACCCGTTTTTCTGCAAGATTTCAGATAAAATACAAATTACAAATTTAACAGGCCCTCTTGATGTGTCGAAC
Organism: Conchocele bisecta; assembly: GCA_029237695.1. Taxonomy (NCBI): domain Eukaryota; kingdom Metazoa; phylum Mollusca; class Bivalvia; order Lucinida; family Thyasiridae; genus Conchocele; species Conchocele bisecta. The sequence continues at coordinate 40,476,492 of CM055281.1, forward strand.
CCACCATACTTTTTTTTGTCGAACAAACCCCAGCCTGGTTAAAAATGGAAATTACTATTATTCGGATGTATGCGAACTACTGTAATCTGTAGAACAAACCACAGCCCTTGTTTTACACAGATGGAAACAAATAATTGTTATTAATTTTTAAACAGACTTTTAAACAACCTAATTGAACAGAATGCAGGAAAAATGTAGTGACTATTTAATTTGTCAAACAAACCAAACATACTACCCGTTTTTCTGCAAGATTTCAGACAAAAACAATAAAAATTACAAATTTAACAGGCCCTCTTGATGTGTAGAATCCACCATAATTTTTCTGTCGTTGTGCGCTTACAAAACAAACTTTAAAGTCAAAACAAGACCAGCATTTGTTGAACAAACACTGACTTGATAAACTTTATTCACGATTTCCCCTCGCTGGTTCGTTAAAATAGTTTTTCCCTTGTGCAATAATGTTTAATAAATGAACAAATGAAGACGACCCAATTCACCCCGTTCGTCTGGGTAAATTATGTTTTCTCTCTTCAAATGTGCTCCTGCGACGACGCCATTTTATTGTCATCAAGGGGGGGGGGAAACTATATACTCACTCGGCCTATAAATATAACCACTCACGTGTCGTGATGACGCTGTGTTTACGTTTTTCGCTCTCATAATCCGGAGAATCAATAATACACTGTTTACTCCTCGCTCTCCTCCCCTCTCTCCGGTCCCTCGTTCATTGGTCGAGCCCGCTCATGTGACCAATCCTGGTTCGTCTTTGATTGATCGAGCCCGCCCATGTGACTGAAACCCCGCGAAATAAACAAAGGACTCCATCACGTAGTCCCCGGATGTGGGCCGACCTTGACATTATCCAAAACGGGTATCACTAGTTTTAGGATTTAATATTTAGACTGGCCGAGATACAACAGTTTGTATCGTACACATACCAGGTTTGTGTACGGTATAAATGTACCATACTACCGTATATAAACGGTTGCCGTGTACTATTTGCCCTAATATTTGGTCTCTAATATTTGGTCCGCCTCGGCAGTTTTTTTTCATAATATTCAGAAATGCGTAATATTAATAATCAATCTCTGTGTTTCATGAAATGTATTTAAAGGAACTGTGATATTTTCTGTAAATGACGTCGATATATATACACAAAACGAGAAACAAAATCCAATTAAATAATGAAAAGGGGTTGGACAATTTTTGTCGCGACCGCCTGCGGACAGTGCGATATAGTCTGCGCATTGACGTCCATCCGTAGTTTTTTTGCCGAGCCTGCTTGCGGAAAGTGAGACTTAGTGATCACAATGACGTCCGTGCGTCAGTCCGTGCGTCAGTCCGTCCGAAATCGGTATATGTTTTTAAATAACATATCATAAGTCACATTGACTTGAAACATCAAATGCTTGCTAGTCATCATCCATATAATCATTCTGTGTCCCACTCATGCGGCCCCTGTGCCCCAAGGTCAAGGTCAAATGACTTTGAAATTTGTGTTAAAGTTTTTGCATACCTTATATCTCCACAACACTTACTCAGATTTGCTTCAAACTTCAGATAATTCTTTATTATCATCCATATTTTCATATTATAGCCCACACATGCGACCCACATGCCCAAGATCAAGGTCAAATGAGTTTCAAATTTGCGTTAAAGCTTTTACATACCTTAATTCAAACTTCAAATAAATATACTCTGAGACCATCAAATGCCTCGGTGGGCTCGACATGCGGGCCACGGCCATCTGTTTTTTATTTACCGTAGGTTAAAGTTTTTAAGAACACTATATCTCAGAAACAGCTTCGCCAATTCACTCGAAGCTTCACATGTGTGTTTATCATCATCCATATTTTCATTCTATGCTCAACCCCTGCAACCCCTTTGCCCAATATCAAGGTAAAATTATTTTGAAATTTACCTCAAAGTTGTTGACATGCCTGCATGTGGACAGTGCGATATAGTTGTCACATTGGCCTACATACGTACGTACATCCATATGTAATATGTACGTCACTTCGTGCGTCCGGTTAAAGTTTTTTTGATTTAAGGTTAAAGTTTTTAAATGTACATGCCCACTCAGTAGGCACAAACTGTTCCTTATAGCAATTAAATAAGTGTATAATTGTGTCACTATTCCACCAGTTCTAAAAATTATGTGTGCTCGCTATCCATATATAATCATTTAGTAATATTTATTTTACTGATAATGACTAGCGGTGGTATCAAGCTATTTTCATATTCAAATGAGGCATGATATTTTTTAATTATTTATGCTAATTAAAGATACATACCCACTCAGTTATTTGTAGGAATTAAATAAGTGTATACTTTTGTCACTATTCCACCATTTATAAACATTACGAGTGCCTGTTATATGACTATAATCATTTAGTAATGTTTATTTCACTGATAGTGACACGCAGTGATATCAGGCCATTTTCATAGGCAAATGGGGCATGATATTTTTTAACGGTTATCGCCCCTGATAGCAGTGTGGAAATTTACCTCCGATATACTATGTATAATAATGCCAATAAATATGTGTATTAATGGTGAATTAATGTTTATTTTGCCCGAAAATGTCTACTGAGTGGGCATGTACCTTTAAGAACACTATATCTCTGAAACCGCTTCACCAATTCACTCGAAACTTCACATACTGTGTATTTGTCACCCATATATTCATTATTATTTATATGTGCCCAATGTCACGGTCAAATTACTTTGAAATTTCCCTTAACGTTTGTGTTGGGCCCGCTTGCAGACAGAGCGATACATTGCATGGTGTGAATTCAGGATAAAGTTTTTGGTTAAAGTGTTTTTTCAGTTAAAGTTTTTGGGTATACTATCAAAGCCTCGGCGGGTGCGGCATGTTTTTACGTCAACCGACTAAAGCTTTGTTGCAATTTGTACTATCAAATGCCTCGGCGGGCACGACATGCATGCCATGGCCATCTAGTTATTATGACATGCGATTTGATCAGTCGGCCATCGCACCATGACTAAGTTAGCACTGGATCAGTCGGCCATCGCACCAGGACTAGTTTAGCACTTGATCAGTAGGCCATCGCACCAGGACTAATTTAGAACTTGATCAGTCGGTCATCGCACCAGGACTAGTTTAGCACTTGATCAGTCGGCCATCGCTCCAGGACTAGTTTAGAACTTGATCAGTCGACCATCTCACCAGGACTAGTATAGCACTTGATCAGTCGGCCATCGCACAATGACTAGCTTAGCACTTGATCAGTCGGCCATCGCTCCAGGACTAGTTTAGAACTTGATCAGTCGGCCATCGCACCAGGACTAGTTTAGAACTTGATCAGTCGACCATCTCACCAGGACTAGTATAGCACTTGATCCGTTGGCCATCGCACCAGGACCAGTTTAGAACTTGATCAGTCGGCCATCGCACCAGGACTAGTATAGCACTTGATCAGTTGGCCATCGCACCGGGACTAGTTTAGCCCTTGATCAGTCGACCATCGCACCAGGACACGTATAGGACTCGATCAATCGGCCATCGCACCAGGACTAGTTTAGAACTTGATCAGTCGGCCATCGCTCCAGGACTAGTTTACAACTTTATCAGTCGGCCATTGCTCCAGGACTAGTTTAGAACTTGATCAGTCGGCCATCGCACCAGGACTAGTTTACAACTTGATCAGTCGGCCATCTCACCATGACTAGTATAGAACTTGATCAGTCGGCCATCGCACCAGGACTAGTGTAGAATTTGATCAGGCGGCCATCGCACCAGGACTAGTATAGCACTTGATCAGTTGGCCATCGCACCGGGACTAGTTTAGCCCTTGATCAGTCGGCCATCGCACCAGGACTAGTTTAGAATTTGATCAGTCGGCCATCACACCAGGACTACTTTAGCACTTGATCGGTTGGCCATAGCACCGAGACTAGCTTAGCCCTAGATCAGTCGGCCAACGCACCAGAGCTAGTATAGCACTCGATCTATCGGCCATCGCACCAAGACTAGTTTAGAACTTGATCAGTCGGCCATCGCACCAGGAATAGTTTAGCCCTTGATCAGTCGGCCATCGCACAGTGACTAGTTTAGCCCTTGATTAGTCGGCCATCGCACCAGGAATAGTTTAGCCCTTGATCAGTCGGCCATCGCACCAGGACTAGTAGAGCACTTGATCAGTCTGCCATCGGACCATAACTAGTATAGCGCTTGATCAGTCGCCCATTGCACCATGCCCAGTATAGCACTTGATCAGTTGGCCATCTCACCATGCCCGGTATAGCACGTGATCAGTCGGCCATGCCGAGTATAGCACTTGATCAGTCCGCCATCACACCAGGACTACTTTAGCACTTGATCAGTCTGCCATCTCACCAGGACTAGTATAGCACTCGATCAGTCGGCCATCGCACCAAGACTAGTTTAGAACTCGATCAGACGGCCATCACACCAGGACTACTTTAGCACTTGATCAGTTGGCCATCGCACCGGGACTAATTTAGCCCTTGATCAGTCGGCCACCGCACCAGGACTAGTTTAGAACTTGATCAGTCGGCCATCACACCAGGACTACTTTAGCACTTGATCAGTCGACCATCGCACCGGGACTAGTTTAGCCCTTGATCAGTCGGCCATCGCACCAGGGCTAGTATAGCACTCGATCAGCCGGCCATCGCACCAGGACTAGTTTAGAACTTGATTAGTCGGCCATCGCACCAGGACTAGTTTAGAACTTTATCAGTCGACCATCGCACCAGGAATAGTTTAGCCCTTGATCAGTCGGCCATCACAACGTGACTAGTTTAGCCCTTGATTAGTCGGCCATCGCACCAGGACACGTATAGCACTCGATCAGTCGGCCATCGCACCAGCACTAGTTTAGAACTTGATCAGTCGACCATCGCACCAGGAAAAGTTTAGCCCTTGATCAGTCGGCCATCGCACCGGGACTAGTTTAGCACTTGATCAGTCGGCCATCGCACCAGGACTAGTTCAGAACTTGATCAGTCGGCCATCGCACCAGGACTAGTATAGCACTTGATCAATTGGCCATCGCACCGGGACTAGTTTAGCCCTTGATCAGTCGACCATCGCACCAGGACACGTATAGCACTCGATCAGTCGGCCATCGCTCCAGGACTAGTTTACAATTTTATCAGTCGGCCATTGTTCCAGGATTAGTTTAGAACTTGATCAGTCGGCCATCGCACCAGGACTAGTTTAGAACTTGATCAGTCGGCCATCTCACCATGACTAGTATAGAACTTGATAAGTCGGCCATCGCACCAGGACTAGTTTAGAACTTGATCAGTCGGCCATCACACCAGGACTACTTTAGCACTTGATCAGTCGGCCATCGCACCGGGACTAGTTTAGCCCTTGATCAGTCGGCCATCGCACCAGGGCTAGTATAGCACTCGATCAGCCGGCCATCGCACCAGGACTAGTTTAGAACTTTATCAGTCGACCATCGCACCAGGAATAGTTTAGCCCTTGATCAGTCGGCCATCACACCGTGACTAGTTTAGCCCTTGATTAGTCGGCCATCGCGCCAGGACTAGTTTAGCACTTGATCAGTCGGCCATCGCACCAGGACTAGTTTAGAAATTGATCAGTCGGCCATCGCACCAGGGTTAGTATAGCACTTGATCAGTCGGCCATCGCACCGGGACTTGTTTAGCCCTTGATCAGTCAGCCATCGCACCAGGACTAGTATAGCACTCGATCAGTCGGCCATCACACCAGGACTAGTTTAGAACTTGATCAGTCGGCCATCGCACCAGGAATAGTTTAGCCCTTGATCAATCGGCCATCCCACCGGGACTAGTTTAGCCCTTGATCAGTCGTCGGACCATGACTAGTTTAGAACTTGTTCAGTTGGCCATCGCACCACGACTAGTTTATAACTTGATCAGTCGGCAATCGCACCAAGACTAGTATAGCACTTGATCAGTCGGCCATCGCACCAGAACTAGTTTAGCACTTGATCAGTCGGCCACGTCATCCTGCGTTACAACTTACAGACAGAAGTGGGTGGTGGGGGGGGGGGGGGGAGGGGGGGAGGGGGGGTGTAGTGTAGTCATAGACAAAAAGTGGTGGTGGTGGTGATACACATTGTTCCCACTGTGGGATATAGACCGGAACTTTTAGGACGCCAAATGTAGATGGCTGGTGTGTGTGGGCGATCATTGTTTTGTGTCCCCGGCGGTGGTGCGGAGTACAATGATGAATTACTGATGAATTACTGTATTGAACACACATGTATAAGATGGCCTGTGATACCGTACTTCACAATCCTCAGTTTTAAATTGATTCTGTATCGGAAAACTGAAACTTTATTCATTTTGAAAAACTTAAAATTGTGGCAGATAATCGAAATGAAAACCGGATGTTTGCATGCGAAATGAACCGGTGCATCGGTATATTTTAACCGCACGATTACCCCACTGTATATTCACACCATATCCGTACGGATATATCGTATATACGAACGGATATCGTATGTTTGTATAATATTCGTATAGTACGTTCGTATAATGTAAACAAACTGTACTATACGATGATATGGTACAAACATACCAATATCATATGATCATACGATATGCTCATTAAATATACCAATACTATACGATTACGATATGTATAAGATATTAGTATATGCAAATAGGTAAGGAGCAGAAAAGAGCTACTGTACATGCCCACTCAGTAGGCACACGATAGTATTTATAGGAATTAAATAAGTGTATAATTATGTCACTATTCCACCTGTGCTAAAACGTACGTGTGCCCGCTATACAGATATATAGTAAATACATGGTTAGTGCCGTCGAATATAAAAGATATTCGGTTGAGCCTTAGACAGCTTATTTGGGGCGAGCTTTATCGAGTCCCTATAAAGTTGTCGGGGCGAAAGCGAATATATTTTATATTCGACAGCACTAATCATGTATTTAATTTATACAACATACTAAACTTAATTGTTTGTTCGTGCGTGACGTCATGTTTTGACGTCATTCCCTCTCCATACGTCACACATCTAGCGACGTCAGTCAAAACAAAATGGCGGCGTCCACGCTAAGTAGATTCGATATTGTATCTGATTAAATCTCCGATTTATTTACGATGACCTTCAATATTGGCTGGTTTTAGACTACACAGTTGTCATAATAAGCTTTGCAGTCATAATGGACATATCCATGTTGTTGGTTACGTCGCAGATACTGTAAAAATGGACAAAATTCAGCTGAACTGACAACGTATTCGATTTTAAAATTCGCCGCCATCTTGAATTTGCTGTTGAGACTGACCAATCAGAGACCACGATTAGGGGTTAAAGGTGAAAAAATAAAGGCAAAAACGGCACGTGGCATGTATATTAGGTTACTTCAGGTATATTAGGTTACTTCAGATATAAACAGCATGTATTCAACCCCCTTTATTATGCTACCCATAGCAATGGTTGTGGTATAAAATCATTTAGTAATATTTATTTTACTGATAGTAACTCGCGATGGTATCAGACTATTTTCATATGCAAACGAGGCATGCTATTTTTAAATTATTTATACTAATTAAATGTCACCTGAAAAAATAATATTTTCGACAGATTATAAAGTATGAGCATTGCACATCAAAACATAAATACAGAGAATAAATTGTAATGTCCGTTAACATTTTAAGTAAACACAGTTATCGTCCCTGACATCAGTGTGGAAATTTACGTCCGATGTAAAATGTATAATAATGCCAATCAATACGTGGCGTAATGGTGAATGAATGTTTATTTTGCCAGAAAATGTCTCAGATGATGTCTGTGATATAAAGAACAGTTTTGAAGCTGTACTAATTTTGTTAATACACTGTGTGTAACATGGCAAATACCAATGTTTTGCATAGTATAAAACAGTAGACGTACATTACATGTAAACTAGAAAATGTGTTCATAGAACACGGATGCCCCACATACCGCTGTGATAGTAAACAAGGCAACATTCTGAGTCGAAAAGGGGGTCGAATCAGAAATCGAAATACACTTTGCGCATCTACTCATCATAACGAAGCTACATACCAAGTTTCATGTGTGTAGTTATTACAAGGCAACATTGTAAAATGAGGGGAGATAATCCAAATCGAATCAAAACTCGAAATAAACTTTGCGCATCTACTCATCAGAAAGAAGCGACATACCAAGTTTCAGGTATGTACTAAGTACGGTTTAAAAGTTTTACAGGCTACAATGTTGGTGACAGACGGACGGACGGACGGACGGACAAGGGTAACACTAAATGCCCCCTCCACCATCGTGGTGGGGCATACATTCCATAATCATTGTTTATTGTAAGCAGAACTGAAACGTATGGTCGTCTTTCATTTATAGGGACGGACAGGGGTGTTGTAAGATATGTTTTTCACATGAAGTCCTTCGCGTTTTTCAAACCTTAAACGTGATATCAGAAGACGCTAGCCTGGTATACGCCCAATATGAACGTGTTATATTTCGCAGTGATCCTCTCACAAATTAAGCCGTCCCTGTATTATCGGGTGTTTCATAAATACAAATGACACAAAGATGAGCAAATCGTCGGTACATTTCATGCCGTATTTTTTCCAATCATGAGATTACCAATAATAGCGGGCACCCGTCGTCCGGAATGATATAAAATGGGCACTGGGTTGAGAAGTAGAGAATACTTGTACAGTGGAACCTATATAAACCGGACACCCTGGGGAACTCCACTGTACAAGTATTCTCTACTTCTCAACCCAGTGCCCATTTTATATCATTCCGGACGACGGTTGCCCGCTATTGGTAATCTCATCAGGGTGTCCGGTGTAGAGAGGTTCCGCTGTATCATGGTAACGTCTTATGGTAATGGTAATGTTTATTCAGCAATAGGCCTACTGGTCCTTGAACATACAGTATAAGTTACAACGACATATTTATCACAAGACGACAAACAGTAGGGAAGTATGTATTGATTCACTAGTAAATACATGCATATTCAATATGAGTACCAAACTATAATGAATTTGCATTCTACTTTGGTCCACGATGTAAATACCATGTAGTTACATGTGTTTCTTTGACCAGTCATCGTGTTCCTTTCAGGTAGACAGAATGTGATATTTGACTATTTTGACCATTGAAAACTGGTATGCATGTAACTATATACAGTCAAACCTGTGAATAAAGGCCAGCCATGGGAAATGAAACATATGGCCTTTGTTCACAGATGGTCTTTATACGCAGGGTAATTTATATAGTAATTCTGCCATTGGGACAACACAAGTGTGGCCTTTACAGCCACGTGATTGCTATTCGGAGGTGGTCTTTAGCACAGGTTCGAGTCACTGTAATTCATTATGGACACAATAGTTATGGTATATACATATCGAAAGTACATTGCATATGATAAGACTGCGCTTATGCTTCAGAATGGTCAAATATAACATGCGGATTTGTTAACGTTGAATCATTACACTGACGTCATCGTGTAATATACCCAGGTAGCAAGACACAGCAAACACGCAAGTTGAACGTGTAAGGAATGCATGTCGAGCTATTGTACTGACCCATAAAATTATTTATGACATGAAATGCATATGGCTGTGACTGAAGAAATGAGGCCTGAATGGGATTTATGAGCAGTGTAGATCCTTATCAAATAGCAAACCGAGCATCAGGTAGCCTGGTAACGATCTATATTGTTTATTAGAAGCATGCCGGGTACTTCGATGATGGAATGGCGAACAGTGCGGATCCTGATCCGCTAGACCGGTCACAAAAAAAAAAAAATATAGTCCAGTGGACGAAAATGCGATATTTAGTTTTTTTATCTGTTTTCAAGTCTTCGATATTAAACAGTTAGTGAAGAAAATAAAGTTTATTAAAATCGACCTTGATCAAACAGTCACCTGAAGATATGTAAATATCCAACTAATCACAAAATCTGATGCAGTAAATGAATAATTATTATTGCATGTATAACATAAGTTCATCCTATGTAGAGTACTACGTTTGGCCGTTCTATGACAATGAAAGTTCATTCAGCGTCCGATTTGTAACTAAAGAATCCAGGTAAGTCACCTACATATGCTGGAGCATATCAATATCATATTTTTCTGCACATGTGTTATATATCTTTTACAGTTATCGCATACTAAAGTTCAGTGGTAGTTTAATGTGTCATCAATGTGATTATGGTAGAATATGCTTTACCGATGACTCCATACTTGAAATGAAGTAATGATATACATAGATATCCGAGATCTTGTCCAATATGCTGTTTGACCATGATGCAGCTGGTAAGGCAAATTGGGCATCTAGGCATGAGGGCATGCGGTATGCATATGACTACAGATATGTATGGATATCACAAGCTATTGGAAATGAGATTTGTTTGTGTCTCTTTAATTCAACGGTTAAAGGATGTGACGTATCAAAACTGGATTATATTTATGTCTGATTCACCAAATTTGCAATTTAGTTATCATTTCAAAACACTGTTAGACCCATAACGTTATCTGTCATCAATTACCAACACCAAGCACAGAAATCAAGCACGGCTATCATGTCATAAATTAACCATTGAAACCAGACAATACAGATGAACTCAATTTGTTAATGAACTATCCAAATGATGATGCAATTACACAACACTACCATATCAATTTTATAAATTAACAACACGTTGATAATAGCTTGAAAAGAACGGACCAAAACAACTTTAAAAAACGGTTAACTGAGTTCATATTTAAATGCATGTCAAAAGATAAGATCATAGATTGTGAAGCAAACTGACAATTAAATACTCGGTAGAAACAGTTGTAAATGAGAGCACATGGGCATTGTCATTAATATACACTGTTGCAATTAATGAAACTTAAATTGCCAGTGTCCATATTGCCTTGAAAATCCACTGAATATATGTCAACTTTACATACTGATTCCTGTACTGTTTTTATAAATGTACATGAATATGTACTTTGGGCCGGCGGCCTATATACATTAAATAAACAATTTGAACTGAAAACAGGGACGTATCTAAACTTTGAGAATCGTACTGGAATTCCTTCCTGGGGCGATGCGAACCGGTGTTGTAAGGGTGCTTCACACTGGATCGGATACTGTCATTCAGTGCTAAATATGTTACTTATTTTTTCTTTGCTGAATTTGCAGTGCTGCCCAAAATGTATTACTACCAAAGTATATGGTTATTTGACCGGTGGAGAATAATTTGGCGCACGCCTCCCCATCCACCATATAATTTGAGATATTATTGTACATACGACTGCCAAGTACATAAAGCTATATCCCCCGCCCCGCACACACATATCTGACCCCATTATAATGTAATACTAAGTCAAGGTATTTTTGTTTTCCTTAACTGACGCGAAACTTGCATTGGCCCTATGACCATATATGGATAAAATGTTATTTAATGCTAGTTGAAAAATTAAAAAAAGTACATGTAGTCGTAGGCCTAGACAATACGGGTTATAGTGTACCCAGCCTCAGTGAGTTACGTGGGTGATTGCATCGTTACCTGATTTATCAAGGGCATATTGTATAACATCGCGAGCCTATGTGGTATGTGACTGAATATAATGTGATATAGAAAAAAGCAGCCAAATAGGTTTCATGTTTCAGTTTCTAATTTCACCATGCATCCGTTTTATTGTATTCACTTAAAATGCATAATTAATACAACTCATTGAATTTCTTATTAGATGCTATCCCATTCACAGTGTATGGTATGGTGATTTGTATTGTCACGTTTCTGTTCCTGATGACACTGAATACAATGTAGAAGGTCGGGCAAAGCGGATCGGGCAAAGCAAGTCACTATTCGTCAATGCGTACGCGCGTTAGTCCCTCCATACTTCCACAGTTTTTTCACAACGTTGCTAAACACCCATCTTCCAGCCACCACTTCCCTACACCAAAACACAGCTCATCGTCTCCTTCCAGAAATATATACCCCACCTAATTGACACTGTCATATTTCAATATTCAATCACCGTCAGTAAAATACCCAATTTTGACATTACTGTCTGTTTCACAAACCCAGCCCAAATTTCACGGCTATATAAACAATGTAAAACATTACTTTTCGATAACATTAATTTTATCAAAATATGAGAATGAGCTTGCTTTTTATTTCGTCAAATTTGGTCCAATATTGATTCTATTCCGAAATTTTCCTATATCATTAAATCCCTATGAGTAAAGATGCCTATGGTATAAATTAACATGGAATGCTTTTTTCTAATTGTAACTAGAAATAGTAGACCGATTTTCAAAATTTAACTTTTGATTTTTTAGTGAGATCATTTCCAAGCTAACTAGCCAGGTCTTAGAGTCAATTTATATTTGTTTGTCGCGCCTGCTTTAGCAGAAGGCGCTACTATAGTCGCCGCTTTTTCCGTCATCGTCGTCCGAAATGTTCAAAAGTTTGTACAAGCTTCGCAATTAACATAACCTTGACCTTTCTTACCTTCACATTTTTGCGGAAACACTTAGCCATTTCTTTGCGTCAAAAAGTTTGTACACGTTTCTTCATCATGATATAACTTTAATATTAAGGAACGGATTGCTTCAATATGTGGCCACTTGGTACACCTGATCTCCAATTGTTTGTGGAAACACTTAGTCATTTTTTGCGTCAAATAGTTTGCATAAGTTTTTTCATCATCATATAACATTAATATTACTTTATGGATTGCTTCAATATTTGGATACGCATTTGGAACACACTCATATCGCCATTAACATGACATTGACCTGTTTTACCTTCACATGGTTGTGGAAACACTTTGCCACTATTTAAGTCAAAATGTTCCTTCAACCATGGCCGTTTCGTGTTTTAGGCATGCACTTCTCTGACGGTTTTTGTGATTATTTCTTTAGTACATGCACATGATCATGTTACGGTCAAATGCCTCGGCAAGCGCGACACCGCTTCCGTGGCGGAATTCTTGTATTTTTGGATGGGGCGGGGGAGGTATTTTGGATTGTATTCCTTATCCAGGTTCTCCAGCCCAGCTCTTTCCCCCCATATTAAATTCTTATAGAGGAATCATTTTTCGTAATTTGACCAAATTTTACGAAACAAAAATAATTCTCAATCTTAAGTTTAATATTACAATTTAATATTATCGAAAACGATATTGTTTTTGCCTTGTTTATATAGCCGTACAATTGGGCAGGTTCAGTGAAACAGACAATATATCCATTCAACGGCATCACGTCCGACCGCCCAAGGTCAAGGTCACTGAGGACTTATGTTCACCTTATTTGTAAGGCAAAAATGGTAAAGTTTTTTTTCTCTCAATAACTCATGAACCGAGGCGCCGATTTTGATAATATTTGGCCACAATGTGTGTCTAGCGATTCTACTTTGTTTGCATATGACTCATGGCCGACCGCCCAAGATCAAGGTTACTGATGACTTGATTTGTTTTATTAAGGCTGCCAGCGAGGGGATTAGCTTCGCTTAACGATGCCAGTTCTTGTTATATAGGGTATTAATCGAATACATGAACCTTGTGTGCCTTTAAATGCAAACGAGAAACTGGGGCAATTGTTCTCTAGCCAATCACAAAACCTGCCGAAGTTTTCATGCTACTAGTTTTGTATTTCTTCATATATCTGGATGATTGTTTTGTAATAACAAGATTAACCATTTCTTGATGGGATATACTAGTTTCAATCAAGAAGCATGTACTTTGTCTGTGTCATATCCTTAATATTATAACACCATTAATATTGTATTTTAGCTGTTTTCGCTAAACAAATTACTACTAGTATGTTTTCTGTCTTTCTATATTTAGGTGATTTATTTTGTAATAACAAGATTAACCCTTTCCTGACAAGGATAGACTACTTTTAAGTATGAATATGTACATTTACTATTTTATATCCTCAATATGTATGCTAGGTACATTTGCAATCAGTGTAGTTCCTGACCAACATGTACATGTACACTCAGAGATCATTCAAAAGACTTAAAGTGTTATTCAGCGGCATTACTTTTATGAAATAGCCGTGTTCATCCTTACTAGAATCCAGATATCCCGGGTTTGGCCCTCATTCTTGTCACTTGAAAGTTGAATCCAGTTATACCCATTACAAATTAGTCAGATCAGTATTAATAATATTACTTGTAGGGAGTGTGACTAAGTGACTCTGTTGTGGTAAGGACCTGGTATCAGATCAACATATTATAATTTCAGGGCTAAATATGTATTTTAATTAAAACTATTCGATTCTGATTTTGGGATTCTATTCATGGTGCATGTATTATATAATAATTATGTAAATATATATGTAACATAAAACAGTACTAAAGGAATGTAAATACATAACTTTTGAATTGTGTCAATGCATGCACAACAATCTGTCAGTGGCTTGAAATGGAAAACACAAAAGTCCTGTCACCTCTCTCATAGAGTGTGGGCATATACAAGCACTTTCAACGTGGTAATTTTCGTAATTTTCGTGGTAATTTTTATTTTATTTTCGCTGATTACGCGTGCACACATATTGATAACAATAACTAGACCAATGTGTATGATCACGTTGTTAGAACAACAACAACAAGTACTGAAACTTCCAGAATCCACCCGATTCATAGTACGTATTAATTTATTTTGTCCTTATTATGTAACGGGTTTTTATTAAAGATGGCACATCAAACGCATCTTGTTAAGTTGCGTTTGGTGGTCTCGGTATTTTGGCCCAAACATGTGTCGTTTTTGCGAAGATGGTTTTTGAGTACAGATCTTGATCAGACTGTGCGGATGCTCAGGCTGATCTGGATCTACACTGGTCGCACAACGCATGCACTCATACAAGCCCCATACGCCACATTATACGTTTATCTTACACTAGTAAGTATTGGCCACTTGGCAGCTGGTTGGTAAATAGAAACTTATGACAATTGCAACTAATGATCGGGATTACCGACCACTCTGCAAATATTCTCACCGATTGCAGTAATATCAATATAATTCACTGACTGAATGTATATCAGTGCAACTATTATGACCGGACAGCATCAATTAAACAGTTAATATAGTAAATACAGTAAGGTACCTCTTATCAGCAGGCTACCAATCATATACATGTGTAGTAGAATAATGCAATGAACTAATATATCACAGTGCGTTTGGATTACGTCATTTGTACTTGTTGGTGTCCGGTTTAGAGATGTTACACTGTACTATCCTATGATTTTATAGACAATATACTGAACTTGCAAACAAATCACGTTTTCTTGTGCATAAGTTGACATGACTGGTACATCTCCGATACTTCATTTCTTTCATCAATTAAATAGTTCTCATTTATTTACTACCAAGTATATACAAGATATACTGTTGTATTGAAGTTGCATGGAAGCCGAAAACGCGAATAAACACAACACATATCGATTATGCGGAACGTTGTTTGAGACAGTCAGAAAAAACACACAGATTAATACAAACATTTGAATCCATTTACCAGAAATTATCAGAACCATTTATAGTATCTTTCTACAGCAATGTTAAAGGCATAGTGTTTCGGATGATGTTCAAATGTTCAATATTTGTTGTTTTTATCACTTTATTGACTGCACATGGCCTATGTCAACCAAATGCACCAGGGTTATTGTTAACAATATTGCGTCCGGTTTGTTGAGTGATAAATACATTATACATACTTTTATACTATTATACATACTGCATTATCAGAAACGTTTAGTGTATAGTTATAAACCGTGTTGTAAAAAGTTATAATATAGAGAATAGCAGGTTAGTGCCGTGAATGGAAAAAAATATCTGGCAAGGCTCAATAATTTCTTTATTTCTCATCAGAAGTATATGTAGTGACCACCATTTGAACCGTCTCGCCGAGACGGTTCAAATGAGTGGTCACAACATATACTTTGGTTTAGAAATAAGGAAAATAGACAGAGAATAGTAGGTTAGTGCCGTGAATGGGCGAGACTCTGCCGAGCACATCCCGTTTCCGTGCCGCGCCAGATTTGTTTTCCCATTCACGGCACTAACCGACTATTCTATTTATCCCGTCAACACCTACAAATGGCTGTAAAATGCAAAAATATAACCCCAGCTGCCGCACATATTCATACGCAGTTATTAGGTCGTATTGACAGGATATCAAAAATGTTTCACGGCACCGTGTTTCATGGCACATACTCACTGTGTTGACGGGATAAAGAATGAAACCAAGTCTCTGAATTAAGTTATTCAACGTGAAATGATTCAGGATCCCTTAACATTGCATGAGCTGATTGGCTTGAAAGTCAAACGGACTAAATCGCGTAGCGATGCCAATTTCATTTTCGCAGTTTAGCTCATTGAATAGTCCGAATGGGCGTACTAGGTTTGACCTTATATATAGTTATCCGGTATCACCGGCACTACCTAGTGTATCTGAACCTCTCTTCACCGACAACATATCTATTCAAGAAGTTCATAATGCAATACATGTAGCAAATTCCAAGCGGATGAAAGCCTGTGGATTATACGATATATCATCAGAGATTGCTTTTTGCGACAATGTAAGTGTATCGTATCTGCATATCGTATTTCAATGTTTGTTTTACTCAGAGTAAACTTCCCACGGAATAGGGTAAATGTATCATTTACCCAATTCCAAAGTCCAGCACGGCTGACCCGAGGGATCCGGGTCATATCTTGGAAGTTCATTAACAAGTTGTATTGTTTTATTCTGAAAAAGAGGCTGTCAAAGTTGACCGAAAATAATAATAAAATCGAGTATGAACAGAATGGATTCAGAAAATATCGTAGTACCACTGACCATTTGTCGTCCCTTACAAATATAATAACTAATAGGAAAAGAAGAAACTGTCTACCTTAGGTGCATTCATTGATTTTAAGAAAGCATACCACTTGATTGACAGAAGCACACTATGGGCATGATGGGCAAGGGTTGCTACTGTTGGTATTAACGAGTTAAATGTTAGGTGCCGTTAAATCATGAATTGCTGATGTATCGTCATGTGTCCGACGTAACGGTCTACGAACCGAGTGGTTGGATGTACACTGTGGATTATGTCAGGACTGTTCTCTGTCACCTCTATTATTTTACATATTCATCAAGGATTTTGCTCTAAATATTAAGGCCTTATATAAAGGTGTCCTGTTAGATGACGAGGTACTATGCATGTAATTGTACGAAGATGATATAGTTTTGATTGCAGCAAACGAAGCGGATCTACCGGCGGATCTATATATGCTTAACATGCTTCATGAATGGTGTCATTTAAACAGCAAGGTCGTGAATAATTAAAAAAGTAATATAATTGTACATTTCAGCCACCATATGTGCATCAAACGGTTTTTCCAATTATTTGACTGGTCAGTTATTGCTATGATGCAGCTATTCGGGGTACATACATCATACTACGTGTATTAATACAATACAGAACATGGCTATGCGATACGTCCTAGGTGTTGTTAGATACGCGCCTACGGCTGTGGTGTCTGGCGATCTGGGCTGGATTCATGCACATGTACGACAGTGGAAATGTAGTGCTAACCATTGGTGTAGATCTGTGAATATGCACACCGATAGTGTCAACAGCCGAATTGTTAAATGGTCAATAAATAGTGCTGGTAGAGGATGTCGAAATTGGCCCGTTTTAGTGACCACTAATTTTAAAAAATATATATGTTGAACTTGAATTAGCAGATTTTATTAACGTTAATGTTTTTATTAACAAAGTCACCATTCAAAATTGTGTTGTTGAAGCGATTGGATATGTTGATGGATGGCAAGCCCTTATAAACAGAGACAGTAGTGTTAGTGGTGTAGGCGGCAACAAATGTACACTTATCGTACTTACAATCACACATTTGGGTTTGAGGAAATTGTGGAACATTTTTGCCAATTAAACATAGATCAGTGTTTTTGCGAAGTTTCTATTTGGCATCGCACCAATAGGGTTAGAAATGGTCGCCGTCTTTGTAAACAGGAATTCGTTTGACCAGACTGCGCTGATCAGGGCCTACGCTGTTTGCAAAGGCTAAGTGGTACATTTCGCATGTTTGTGATCAGTTTATACGTATTGTCTGTGTATCGTTGTCTGTTCCTGGACACTGACAAACAGGATACACCCTGCTTAGATGCACCCACTGTGCAGTCTGATCTTTCACGAACGGACTGATGTTAGACAGGAACACAGCAGTGAGAAAATGAGGTGTACCGTGATAATGATATATCAGTAACAGCCTAGCCAAGTATACTATCTGCGCATTTGTTGTATAAGCATAATTGCATTGTGGCATAAGCGTGTGCTATTG
Organism: Conchocele bisecta; assembly: GCA_029237695.1. Taxonomy (NCBI): domain Eukaryota; kingdom Metazoa; phylum Mollusca; class Bivalvia; order Lucinida; family Thyasiridae; genus Conchocele; species Conchocele bisecta. The sequence goes on from CM055281.1 coordinate 40,494,811, forward strand.
TATCTGTGATATAATATGCATCGGTTATATATCAGCTATGTGTGACGTCAGCACTGATCATTTGCTGTGGGAGTAGTTTCAACAGTACCTACATTGATGCATAACTGCGCATCCATATGGATCCGACTGTCTACACAGTCTGTGCACTTTAGGACGACGCCCGATGGATGTTGAAGGATCTGATTTATAATTTTTATTTGTTAAGTGAATGCACCGATTTTAATAGATTTAGTCATAGAGTGATGCACATGAGAATTGCCTCCATGTGGTTATCTGGTACATTGGATTAATTATAATATTCTCATGAAAATTAATACATGTGGTACCATTGTAATTCAATTCACTGATATTATAATTCTGATTGCCGGTGCAGTGTGACGGCGACATGTCGACCCATTGCTTGTGTGTGTAAACGGTTTGGGACCATATCCCGATAGGTTATCGTCCTATTTTGTATTAGCTGCACATGTATATACTTGACCACGGTCAATGGTAAACAATTGCGGAATTTCATTTACATTTAGCACACTAAAATATAGGACAAACCTGCAGGGCGTTGACGTTCATACTTCGCTCTATCGTTATTGAGAGACAACTCTACAATATGACACAAAGCTATTATCATAAGCTTACCTAATAAAGTGTGTATTAGCAAAAGTTTTAGGTCACTCTCCACGAAGTAGGAAGGAAACAAACGCACATTGGGAAAGACTACTTCGTCATAACGCTTAATATGTAATGCAGTGAAATGAAATGTAATTAGAGTTATGTACTCAGAACTATGTGTGTAAATTGAGTTTAGTACATGTACGTCTATTTATCCTAGAATGGATGTTGGTGTTCAATCTGTCACTTCACTCGGTCAACAGTTAGTGAACTACTGTGCGAACATGTTTGGTTCATGAGAATCGTCTCCTTTGCATTACATTCTCCACATGTTCCAGGCTGTTGTATTTATCCGTTAAAGGAATAATCGCGAATATTGTGAACTGCAATCATTCACAGGTTTTTCACTAGGGTTTTGTTGGATCCATGTAGTGTGCAATAGCGTGTACATGTTATGTAAATAGAAATGTATGTTTCAGAAATATTCTATTTGTGGATAGAAATAATAATACAACCGGAGTTCGTGTCCCCTGGTATATGATTTCCACTACTTGCGTGACGGCAGCATCCCCCTCACACATGCGGTAGCCTGGAAGGTGTTATAGGAATGAATGGCCTTTTTGTGGAATTTATCGGGGTATAAACTTGGAAAAGTCGCGGGAATACTGGACGAAGGCCGGAAGGCCGGAAGGCCTCGTCCAGTATTCCTGCGACGTTTCCAAGTTTATATCCCCGATAAATTCCACAAAAAGCCATTCAGTCCTTATAATTCCTCAAGAAAATGTGTTTATTTTGACAGACGGCGGCCATTTGTTTACATTGACAGCATTGACAGCGCACCAGTAGTACGTAGTTCAGCGTGGGTACTGGGATATACATTTTGGACAGAGACTTGCTACGGGCCAATCAAATGTTAGGGAACTGTGTCAATATTTTTGTGCTGGAATTATTACCCCATACACATGTCTTGTAATGAAAAATACTATACTTATAATTAACTCTTAGAAGGCCAGAACTGGAGATTATCGTCTGCTTTTTAATATTTGAGTTATGTTTTAACAATACACATGCTTGGCAGCACATGAGAATTGTCTACATTGGAGAAATTAGCAGGTGCTTATAAACAGGTTTTCATTGAGAACAAGAAAATGTGGCCTGTCAGCATATGAATGCCCCCTGGTGGCATATCTGTTTTTGAAACTCCGGCGAACTTCTTAATGTGCCGGACGGACGCATGGACACACAGTCCAAACACTATATATGACACCGGCCGGTGGAAAACTAAAAATAAATGGCAGACGACAAAGTGTAATTCAGCATTGTAAGGGTTAGTCATGCATACAGACATGAATACCGGCGCAACATCTGATTGGCCAACTGAACGTATGAACCCATTAAATAGATATTAGATGTCTCGCTTTCCGTTTGGACTGCGGAACATTGCATTCTACTCATGCATTTAAATGATGCCAGTAATGTCATGTGTCATCTCGCCCAATATAACATTTAACCTAAAATGATTTAACATGGAGGCTAAAAAATTATATTTTTAAAATATTTTTTTTATTTGTGGACCGATTTTCAAAATCTAACTTTTGCTTTCTAAGTTACATCATTTTCAAGTTATCTCGCCAGGTTTCGGAGTCAATTTCCAAATCTTTTCGTTTTTTGATCCTAAAGGATCAAACAACGAAAATTTTGGAAATTGACTCCCCATGTTAAATTCCGATAGGAAAATCGTTTTTCCGCAATAAAATCAATATTTGATGGAATTTCATCAAGTAAATGTTTTTGGGGAGGGTGAATTTTGTTTATTGATGAAAAAGTACTTACTTTTAAACATTTTTTAGATTTAGTGTGTTTAATAGCCAAATGTTCGTCGGCAGCAAAACGTGGAGCAGACAGTAGTTTATGTTGTAGTACATGTAGTTAATATTTGATAACATGGGAGCTGAATGTGGGACGATCGGGCATATTGACACATTGAGCTCCTCGACGATTATTAATTTTAACGCCATTATGGTTGGTTCATTCTTTACATCTTTTGAAAGTATATAAGTAAATAAAACATGGGCTTTTGCGTTTGCTGTGCTAAGAAAAGCATATTGTCTGTTTAAATATGCGTGCCCTTTAACATGTTTACGGTTTAGAATGAGTTCTTCGGACTTATCGGTATGTATCGGTTCCTACATGCCATTTTTCACGTGGGCCGCCGGCTGAGAAAATGGATATACACCACCGCCTGCGCTAATCTTAATTAAAAAAATGTTCGACAGCAACTGTAAGCAAATAACTTAATTTATAACAGTTCCGATTTTGTTTTTATCCATTTGCTGATACACAGGAGGGAATTATCACGATAGAACATGCACGTGTTATTAATACCTTTCATTCATTTTGACTTGTAAACCATTTCAATGGGCTTAATACTATTTGGCCACCTTGTGTGTCTAGGATTGGTGCTTTGTTTCGCTACGCGTCTGAAAGTTCAAGGTCACTGAGGACTTATGTTAAGTTTATTATTTTCCTTTGAACACGAAAGCCCGCTATAGCGGTTTATGCAAACAGTGCAGATCCAGATGAGCCGGCTCGTAACGAGCCGTCATATGCATATAGCATTCCCTTAAGCCTATATGCCCAATTTGTCTTTCCAGCTGCATCATGGTCAAACATAACATAACAAAACCTCGGATATCTATGTATATCAATTCTAAGTTACGTCACTTTAAGTATGGAATCATCGTTTAGGCATACTCTACAATTCTCACATTGATGACACATAGAAAATACCTGAAGGAAACCGAATAGCCAAATTAAACTACCACTAAACTTTGGCATGCGATAAGTGTAAAAGATATCGAACACATATGCAGACAAATATGATATATATGATAACACCGATTAGTGCTACTCTATGTAGTATCGGACCTTGTCACTGTGATAGCCTAATAATTCCAGCATAAACATATTTACACAATTCCCTAACATTTGATTGGCCCGTAGCAAGTCTCTGTCCAAAATTTATATTCCAGTAAACTCCCACGCCGAACTACATTCCGTAACCGTGAGGCGCAGTTAAAATAATTCTTAAGAAAACGGAAAATAAACACATTTTCTTGATTAATTTATTTCAAATGGTGGAATTATAAGGAATGAATGGCATTTTTGTTGAATTTATCGGTGATATAAACTTGTAAGAGTCGCGGAAATACTGGACGAGGCCTTCCGGACTTCGTCCAGTATTCCCGCGACTTTTCCAAGTTTATACCCCGATAAATTCCACAAAAAGGCCATTCATTCCTATAATGAATCGAAATGGCACTGCCTCATCAAATAAAAGTATAAATTATTTGACATACTGCATAGGCTAGGCTCGTCTGTTCGCGGCCATTTATATCGTGTATTTTAATCTATAAAATTGGTTGACACAAAAGTGTCCAACATGTGTAATAATAATTAGTTTGCCTTATTACAATATTGAAATAATTTGTATACATGTTGGCGGCCATCTTGGATTTTGTTTGATAATAACTTTCAAAAATGTAGCTAAAAACAACTGTGCACTTATGTTATCATTAATATATAAATAAATGTACCATGTTTCTTCCGTATAGATTAGTTTTACCTTTCAACATAGATATTGTTTTTTTACTGCAATGGCGGCCATCTTGGAGTTCGCCTATTTTAGGGAGTGTCACAATTTATATTTTAGCAGACATGTTCTTCCGGTAATGTAAACACACCAACCTTACAAAAGATAGTATGTTTTCATTCATTGTAAAAAGTCTTGTTTTTTTACATATATCTTGGCGGCAATTTTGGATTTTTGGTTGCCTAGAACGCTCAAATGTAGTACTCTACGTAGGCTCAACTTATGCTATTCATCCAATAATAATTATACACTGCATCTGATTTCGTGATCAGTTCCGATTTTATGACTTTTTGCATAATTTCAATGGCTTCCATCTTGGATTTGACATAGTCTCAGGTGTTTGATGAAGGTCGATTTTATTAAAAAAAAAAGTTCTTCACTAACAAATATGAAAGACTTGAAAACAGATGAGAAACTAATGCAATTTCGTCTGACCTCAACATTTTATGTACTGGACTATCATGTTTTTTTTGTGACCGGTGTAGCGGATCAGGATCTGCACGGTTCGCCATTCCATCATTGAAGTACCCGGCATGCTTCTAATTAACAAATAAGATCGTTACAGGCTACGTGATGCTCGGTGTGTTATTTGATAAGGAACTACACTCCTCACAAATACCATTAACCCTTTGAACCCGAAAGCCCGCTATATCGGTTTATGCAAACAGTGCAGATCCAGATGAGCCGGCTCGTAACGAGCCGTCTCATCAGGATCTGCACTGTTTGAAAGTAATTTTCATGTTTTTGAGAAAAACAAATACCCCCTTTTTATAAATGGAATAGTCTGAAAATCATTTTGCGATGATTGGATTGGTTGCAAAACGAACATATCGCAGCCCATTCAGCTACTTAGGGGTGAAAGGGTTAAGGCCTCATTTCGCCAGTCACAGCCATATGCATATCATGTCATAAGTAATTTTATGCATCAGTACAATACACGTTCAACTTGCGTGTTTGCGCGTCTTGTTACCTGGGTATATTACACTATGGCGTCAGTACGGGGCGCCATGCAGGACAGGTTAATTATGTGTACAAAATTGAGTTTTGTAACACTAAAAATCACAAAATTCAATTCTGTGTCACAAAATTCAATTCTGTCAATTCTGTGTCACAAAATTCAATTCTGTGTCACAAAATTCAATTCTGCATACGTTTCGTATACAAAATTCATTTTTGTTATAAAGGATTCAATTTTGTAAGACAGAATTGAGTTTTGTGAAGAAAATTCAGTTTTGTGGGACAGAATTCATTTTTGTCCACACAAATTAGTCTATGTCATCTCTACGTTGATTGGTTGAGATCGGTCTTAGTCCATTTTACTAGATGGTGGAGTACACTTGCAGGTTTAAATATTTCAATGCGAAAATATAACCCAATATATCAATATTATACCTCTTTATGGACAGTTATTTTGGTTATATTATGATTACAAATGAGTGGTCACACTCAATTAAGCATATATACTTTGAAGGAGAAATAAGAAAAATATTCAGAATTTTCCCTCAATTGTGTAAACAGGGTCAAACATAAAGTAGTCGGGACATAGCTAGACCTGAGAGTATGCCCATATATAGAGAATACCAGGCTAGTGTATTTTGATATCAAGTTTATCAGGCAAGGCTAGGAAACGCGTAGGAATTCAGAGGCTTGCCGAGGAATTCCTACCGTTTCCGAGCCGAGCCTGATAAACTTGATATTAAAATACACTAGCCTGGTATTCTATTTATCAGGTAACGTTTTATGCTCGAAAATGACATTAGATGACGTCGTATTCTAACAGTAGATCTAACCTTGTGAAACAAATGGTATTGGATCTGTGTCTACTAGTTGCGAAGTTACGTGTTCGCAACTATGTGTCTACATGCATTATTTACAGTATACACCATCTTAGTATCCATGGTATCTACGCAAATACTACAAATGGTTTCCTCAAATGGCCCAATACACACATTCTGTTTATAAACACAGACAGCAGACAGAACACAGGCCACAGCGCGTGTATTATTGATTTAACTGGGGCAGATGTACCTTTATACACAATAAATGACGTCAGTACTCGCGGGAGATCTACATGTACATGAATTATGTGTACAATTATAACGCAAATGAGTTTAAATACGAATGGGTTTGTCAACGTTTGACTGTTTGGAGATAGTTGAAGCAAAATGGCAGAATGAGAAATGAATCATCGACATTGAATGTGTAGATCGGCGACCGTGACCCATTTCTCCAGTGCAGTTTCTGACCAATGGTAGTCCTTCTTACATGCGTGTGCAGAATTGACAGAATTGAATTTTGTGACACAGAATTGAATTTTGTTACACAGAATTGAATTTTGTGGCACAAAAGTGAATTTTGTGACACAGAATTGAATTTTGTTAACACAGAATTGAATTTTGTGACACAGAATTGAATTCTGTGGCAGAAAATTGAATTTTGTGACACAGAATTGAATTTTGTGGAACAAAAGTGAATTTTGTGACACGGAATTGAATTTTGTGGCACAAAAATGAATTTTGTTGACAAAATTGAGCCATGTCCCACTTGGCGCCCCGTAGTCAGTGTTATTCAAATCAAACAAAACCGCATCTTTTTTTTTACCATTCTGAAGCAAAAAACGTTGCCATACATATAATACATATACTACAATGATATGGTATTTTGATTCAAGTGTATCAGGCTCGGCTCGGAAATTCCTACGCGTTTCTTTGCCTTACCTAATACACTTGATATCAAAAGATAATAGCATATACAGTGAAACCTTTCTAAACCGGACGCTTAGAACAATCCGAGTATTGAATTTGAATGGTTTTCACTGGAATGTCGCTCTAGTTATAACGTATGTTCGTGATTGCAAAACACTAAACTGTGCCATAGAGTGATCAGAAACTTGATTTACAGTGGAACCTCTCTAAACCGGACACCCTGAGGAACTCCCAGTGTGTCCGGTTTAGAGAGGTTCCACTGTACAAGTATTCTCTATTTCTCAACACAGTGTACTCCAGGCCCTGCTTATAACCCCGTATACAACTCATCCGCAAGATAGTTTGAAACTTGATTTATGTTATTGGACCATTCACCTTTAGAAATCACACAGGTGCTTTTTCGAAACCGGCTGCGAATGGCCGCCACGGGTGTAAATCCAAGATGGCCACCGAAAGACATATTGAAAATGTAAATATTAAACCACACACCATAGAAGTATGTGAAATACATCGCTATATAGGTTTTAGGGTGTGGGGAATCCATTTCTGACATCATATTCAACTTCACATACTCAGGTCAAGGTCAAGGTCGAAAATCACCAAAAAAGCGAAAGATTGCAGTTTCACGCACATTCTCCACCCCCTACCCCCACACACACACTCTGTTACCTCGCGCCCCCTGTCCATCCCCTCATATATCATCGAGGATAGCTCTTTAATTTCTATACATCATATACTGTATATACTTTTCATTTACATTGTAATATAAAACATCGCGCTGTATTGATCTTTCGCGCCACTTTACATATACAGCGTGTATCGTATCCCAATTACTTTTAAGGACAGCTTTGTTTATATGTAATACGCCAATGCATAGGATAGATGGGCTATGAAAAATCGGCATTCAAAACTTAACTGTTATTTCCAGATAACATATAACCATATTCACCACGGCCGAGGAAATGCCACTCCACACAATGCTAGGACAATATATGTATGGGAAGACACGCAGCAGGGAGATACTCACAACACTATACAGAGTAGGGACCTCTGCCAGCTACACTGAAGTGAAGCGATCACGGTGTCTCATGTGTGCTTACACAATACATTCATCCGAGGTCACTGGCCGGGGTGCCCATTCCAAGCCATTTTTCTGATGATGGCTGGGCATTTGGTGCCCTTGACAATGAAGATTTCGAAGATAATTCCTCCATTTTCGGTATCCAAGGCAAACATTATACAGCGCAGGCGATCTACCAGGAGGCCACTTCGCCAGCTAAGTCAAAATCTTCCGTATCAAGCACGAATCTCTCAAAATTCGCGCGTTCATCAAAAGAAAATCTTCCTTGCCAAATTGTACCCTCACCACAAACCCGTGGTGAAACCTACCTTACCACCCAAATTTAGGCTTGTAGAAAACATCGACGTAAACATCTTATCTGATGCTGAGAAAGCTGTAGAGCAGTCAGCCAATACCGAATTCCTCATATCACGTATTCGCTGTGGACTCCCATAATCAGCTGCTGCTCCTGGCGAGCTACCTCCTTGGGGTGGCATTCATGCACTGGTCACGACAGCAAACGTGCCACTGATGAGAGTTGGTTTCCTTCCTGTTATCCCTTCTCCTGTGACAGAATATGCCACTGTCCGCAAGGCACTTACCAATTTCCAGGCATCCCGGTGCCAGTTGAATCAATATAATATGGCCATAGTTTCTGATGCGGGTGTGTATCACATTGTTGTTGATATAGTCATGAGTGAGCCGGACACTTTCGATGACCTTTTTCCAATGTTGGGAATGTTTCACTTTGCTAACTTAAAGGTACTCCTGCGATGTGCAGGAAGGTACCTAAGTGTCAGTGGTATGAGCGATGCACTCATTGAAAGTGAGGTTTTTGGACCATCAAAAGTTTCAACTGTGCTCTCTGGTGGCCACTACGTCAGGTCATTGACAGGAATGGTTATCGTATCAGAGGTTCTTGATTCTCTCATGTGGAATGCATTCTGGCAGTCAAATGATCACACGTCTGTACCCTTTGTCCAGTCAGCCATTGAGTTCAAGGATATATTGCAAACGAAGAAGCGGGAGGGGTGTGTCCCCAAGTTTGAGCAGGTATCCGCTGATGCTGCTGATCTCGGTCAACAAGTTAACACATTTGTTCAAGGGTATCATTACTTCATGAACTTTCGGAAGATCGTTGCATTCATCAAACAGCTGATTGTTGCATACCGTGATAGTAAATGGCCATCTGTTGTCGGAACAGTGAATACTTCGATGGGGATCCTACGTGAGTTTGTTGCTATCAATTATCTGTGGTACGCATCATTGTATTTGGAGAGGATTCATGTTCTGGAGGTCACATATCACACACTCTACTGCCGGTTTTGTATGGGCCAGTTTGTTGTGAAGGACCGACCGGTGTGTTATTTGCTGCTGTGGCATGGGATGTGAAGATGGAGCAGTCCCAGAAACAGACTCTCACTGGGTCCAGGTGGACACGTGATTGTTGGGAGTGCTGGATATGCTATTGTAGCCGAGTTTGGACTTATATTTTATGATATCCTTGCGAGCAGCAATCTTTTTCAGTTACTCACCAATGCTTGACTCATGGATCACATGGAAACGACAATACAGCATGAGCTCGGTGGCCGAAATGGTTTGATATTCGACCAAAATGTGGCACGATTGCTAGATTTTGTGAAGGCGCGGGAAACCCCCTTCATTGTTCTGGCGCCAAATGTGCCACTCTACAACATCGTGACAAAGCACATTGTCAATTATATCGTAAAGGCGAGACTTCTGAAGACACTGGAGCACGGTGACACAGCATACCGGCAATTCCACAATGAGCGGTACGTGGTCATGTCTAAGAAACTTAGCGTCACCATCTAAGGTGAATCTTCCAGCCTTTGACTCACAGTGTACTACGAAGACCAATACTGTTCCAACCAAGACTACCGTTTCCACACAGGACATCACATCTGCACAGAGTGAGGCAGACATTGCTACAATGCGTAGAATGTTGCTAGAAGAGCTGTATTCGCATGACCTTCACAACAAAGTCTGACGAAGCAAAATTGGTCACTGGGCTGGAAACTAATCTTACCTCAGATGATTACCAATTCACCTGAGAGAGTCCACAAGCAAGACACGTTTTGCTTGACTTTATGTCGAAAATATGACAATTTCCCAATCTCCGGTCTATGTCTACAAACTTTATTCCACACCAGCTGGACAAGTTCTGGGCATCTAGTCTCAACAATCAAAACCTTCAGCTACTGGCGCGGGATGTGGCGGAACGGGATATACAGGACGTGGTTCTGAGTGGAATGGTGATCAATGAGAAGTTAATATCTGCGATACTGAAGCTGGCTGGATAACCTGCGAGTGATCTGTCAGACTGACGCATGATATGTCGTGTGTACTGGGCAATCGGAAGGAGCTGCGAGAGAGCTATTGTAGTGTCTAATGACACAGATACTTTAATTCTTCTCCTGCACTACATTAGTGTGTTCAAAGTGGGTGGTTTGCAGGAGCGTTGGTTTCAGTACGGGACTGGAGAGAAGCGACGGATGATTCCGCTCCATGTCATGCACCTCACACTAGGAGACGAGTTATGCCGATTGCTCATCAAGGCACATGTCACGACTGGGAACGACGCACTCAGCAAATTGGGCACAAAACATGCTGCACTCGTATGCAGAACAGCAGTGCTTCTCTCCAGCTTCGGCGAGTATCATGTGTTCTCTGAAGCGGAGCTACATCAGGCGGAACAATATATCGTCCGTGTATGGGCCGGTGCGACAAGCAAAACCACTGCAACTGAATTTGACCAGTTGCGATTTGACGTCCACAGGCATTCAGTGGTAGGGTTAGCGGGACTACCACCCACATCCAGCGTCATCCGAGGACATTTGAGGAGGTTATTTACGTGATCCGCAATGCTCTTACCTTACTAGTTGATGCCAGTCAGCTTGACCCCATTGATTATGGTTAGATCTACAAAAACGGAACCCTACTGCCACTTAAGTCGCTAAAACCGATCCCCTCCAAAATCCTTACCATGTGTGGCTGTAGTGGAAAATGCAAATAAAAGCGCTGTTTCTGCAGAGCTGCAGATGTTATGTGTGTGATGTACTGCCACAACAAAATGTCGTTGAGCCGATCTGTGCAAATAAATAAGCATATGCCCAGATATCCCATTTGCACTTTCTTCAGGACGAATAGCCGACTCGTATAACGTTCATGTTTTGTCATAATTATAGGGAATATGGCATATATGCAGGTATTACTTGGCACTACTATGTAGCTGAACAGGACACACTTATATACATATAGTAAATATACTGCCGCGGAACTAGAACAGTGGCTGCTTAAGTCATATGCTCATATCGGCGCAAATTAATAAAAGCCGGTGGCCTTTACCACAGGTTTGACTGTAGTCTTTCCTAATTTTCGGATTGTGTGTTTAATTTCATAAGTGAACAATTCGCCAGTCTAGGATATAGTGAGCCGAATGAGCAGTTGTACAGTAAAATGATTGGAAATCATTGGATTTTGGTGATTTTCAACCTTGATCTTGACCTTAGCATGTGACCTTGACCTCCAATCACACAGAAGATGCCACAAATGGATTTCGAATGCCCAAAAACCTATAAAATGAGGCATTCCACTTACTTCTATATTGTATGGTTCAAAAGTTAGATTTGCAATAGGTTACCGACGGCCATCTTGGATTTACAGCCCTGACGGCCATCCGCAGCCGGTTTCGAAAAAGCACCATAATAATGATTGTGATTTTTAAATGTAAATGGTCCAATAGCTCAAATCAATTTTCAAAATCTCTTGCGAATGAAATGTATACGGGGTCATGAGCAGGGCCAGGAGTAATGCCCATTTTATATCATTCCGGACGACGGTTGCCCACTATTGGTAATCTCATGATTGGAAAAAATACGACATAAAATGTAACGACGATTTTCTCATCTTTGTGTCATTTGTATTTATGAAACACCCGATAATACAGGGATGACTTAATTTGTGAGAGAATCACAGCGAAATATAACACGTTCATATTGGGCGTATACCACCAGGCTAGAGTCTTCAGACATCACGTTTATTATATAAGGCTTGACAAACGCGAAGGAATTCATGTGATAAACATATCTTACAACACCCCTGTGCATCCATGTAAATGAAAGACGATCATAGGCCTCAGTTCTGCTTATTATGGAATGTATGTCCCACCACGAGAGTGGAGGGGGCATTTAGTGTTGCCCTTGTCCGTCCGTCCGTCCGTCCGTCCGTCACCAAGCGTGTAACCAGTAAAACTGTTAAACCGTACTAGCTACAGACCTGAAACTTTGTACATGTATGTAGCTTCCTTATGATGAGTAGATGCGCAAAGTTTATTTCAATTTTTCATTCGACCCCCCAGGCCATGGATTATCTCCCCTTTTTTACTTAGAATTTTCCAATTTTGCCTTGTAACTCGTAAAACATTTAAACCCTCATAGCTACACAACAGAAACTTGATACATGTATGTAGCTTCGTTTATGCGCAAAGTTTATTTCGATTTTTGATTCGACTACCGCCTGCGCTAAACTTGCCAATATATGTCTATTTATTTATTTGAAAATTATACTTGAATATTGTACTTGAAGTCAAACACATTTATTGGCTGAGTCTGAGATGTGTTATATCTCAAGCTCAGCCACTGGAACTGCTTGATTGAGAGTTGAGAGTGCCAAAAGATGTTCAAAAACGTTGACATATGGCAACCGGCGGTTATGTAGCTGCGGGAGTAACTCTGCATAATATATACGGGAGTTATGTTGTTGCGGGAGGTAACTCTGCAGACTACTCCCGTATACGGGAGTATTCTGCAGAGTTACTTCCCGCAACTAGCGATTATGTAACTCCGAGATCGCATCTCACTCTCGCAACGTAAGACTGATGTTAATGTGGGCTTGAGGCATGACGGGATTCCCACTGATTGAATGGCAAACAGCGCAGTCCCTGATCTAGCTGTGCCAAGCTCATCTGAGACTACAGCGATTACACATTCCATAAGCCCCATTTCTTCAGTCACAGCCACAACTTAGATCTTATGAAATGTGTGGCTAGTGTATATCCGGATCAACATACATGTATAGGTTTGCGTATACCAGGGTATGAGACGGTCTACCGTTTGGTGGTATATTTCTGATATCTGCTTAATGTGATACCCAACAGCCCGCGTTATCCCGATACCAAACTATACTAGCCTGGGGCCCGTTTCACTAAACTTCGTACGACTAAAATGTTCGTAAGTGCAAATTTAGGATCGTCTGTAAATTTCAACTAATGGATTGCTCAATACATGTAAATCCAATAATTGTTTACAAGAAGACAGTGCTAATTTGAAATTTACGGACTATCATAATATTGCACTTACAATCATTTTAGTCGTACACAGTTTAATAATTCCAGCACAAAAATATGTACACAATTCCCTAACATTTGATTGGCCCGTAGCAAGTCTCTGTCCAAAATTTATATCCCAGTAAACTCCCACGCCGAACTACTTTCCGTAACCGTGAGGCGCAGTTAAAATAATTCTTAAGAAAACGGAAAATAAACACATTTTCTTGATGAATTTATTTCAAATGCTGGAATTATAAGGAATGAATGGCCTTTTTGTGGAATTTATCGGGGATATAAACTTGGAAAAGTCGTGGGAATACTGGACGAGGCCTTCCGCCCTTCGTCCAGTATTCCTGCGACTTTTCTAAGTTTATACCCCGATAAATTCCACAAAAAGGCCATTCATTCCTATAATAACTAATAGGATAAAAATAAACAATTGGCGATAAAAAATTACAATTTTCGAAAAAAGAAATTTCTTTTTTTTTTTTTTTCGAAAATTGTAATTTTTTATCGCCAATTGTTTTTTTTTCATCGCCAATTGCGAAAGTGGCTTTTCCAAGTTTATACCCCGATAAATTCCACAAAAAGGCCATTCATTCCTATAGTGAAACGTCCCCCTGGTCTTTTATTTATCAGGTACAACACTATTTCGTTGAAAAGAAAGTGGACTGCTTTATGTCGCGTCATTACACTGACGTCATTCGGTAGCGAATTTGAACTTGGCCAGTATTACTAAAATACCATAGTCTAGCGTTTTATAAGTGTCCCAACATTCCTGGGGGTGGAACACACCTAAATGTGAATGGCATATTTTGAAGATAGGTGCCACCAGCGTAGAACAAAAACATAGGTTTGGAATACCGAATACTTTTCGCTTTCATTTGTTAAATTCGGTTAGTTTTGCTAATCATACACCCACTTGTACATCATATGTTCAGTTATTACAGTGTTTCTGGTGTTCATATAGAAGTGTGCTGATAATATCTTGTTTTATTGTACACCTACCCATGAAATACAGAGTTATACGATGTAAATAAAAGTCATATGTTCTCATCGATCAAATAAAAAACTTCCGATGGAAATACGACTACTTCCGCTATCTATATTCATAACGCGCATCGGCAGTGCCGGACGCAAATAGGCTGCAAATACACATTCATTACCGTATACAGTTTAAAAAATTGCTAATTTCCATGGAGCGGTATATAATAAATAGAATATTCATATGTTTGCAACGAATATGACATATACGTTCATCGAGTTGTGTGAAATGTCCATATTTCAGGAGTGCCGTTAGGCACGAGTGAAATATGGACATTTCACACCACGAGATGAACATATAATGTCATATTTGTTGCACAAATATGAATATCCTCTACATAAAGCTCTTGAAGAGGTCAAGCGCGTAACAGAACAAAATCACAGTCAAACCCACCCAATTTTCACAAATATATTTCCGAGAGTGTCCGGTTTATAGAGGTTCCACTGTATAGAATGTTAGGGGTCACCCAGACAGAGCTACATTGTACTCAGGTTGATGTATCACATTCAACTGAGTCAGATGCGCGTCGTATAACATGATCATAGCGAGATACGTTAGTTCATTTAATACGACATGCACCAGGGCAATACATTGAGATGTCAAAGAAAATGGTTTCCCGTTTCAGTTTCCAATTTCACCAAACACTTATTTTGATTAAGGACACATGGGACCCCTGGTCATCATATGATTCAAACATAACACTAAACTTCGTACTATTAAAATGTTCGTAAGCGCAAAATTAGAATAGTACATGTATGTGAATTTCAAATTAACAATGTGCTCTGTAAACAATTTTATCCCGTCAACACAGTGCGTATGTGCCGTGAAACACGGTGCCGTGAAACATATTTGATATCCAGTCAATACTAGTTTTGCATTTTACAGCCATTTGTAGGTGTTGACGGGATAAATAGAATAGTAGGTTAGTGCCGTGAATGGGAAAACATATCTGGCGCGGCACGGAAACGGGATGTGCTCGGCAGAGCCTCGCCCATCCCGTTTCCTGAGCCTTGCCAGATATGTTTTCCCATTCACGGCATTAACCTACTATTCTCTATCTATTTTCCTTATTTTTGAACCAAAGTATATGTTGTGACGACTCATTTGAACCGTCTCGGCGAGACGGTTCAAATGGTGGTCACTACATATACTTCTGATGAGAAATAAAGAACTTATTGAGCCTTGCCAGATATTTTTCCCCATTCACGGCACTAACCTACTATTCTCTATATATGGGGATTACATGTATTGAGCATAGGCTGCATGCTCAATAAATGTATATCCATCAAATAAGATTTACAGACTATTCTAAATCTGCACTTACGAACATTTTAGTCGTACGAAGCTTAGTGAAACGGCCCCAGCTTCCTAAATGTGATGGAATATATACTCGCCCAAACTGAAAAGTTACTCGTAAATACGAGCGGACGAGTGGATTTGTCGAGGCCTGACTGTACAGTGGGGTCAGCGTGTAAGTGCACACACGAACGCAACCTGTCGTGTTCGTTCATGTGTGCACTTACACGCTGACCCCACTGTATACCTGAACACTGCCTCGTTACTATATCCTATACGGTGCCAAGTCTGCCATCTTTGTGTTTACCAGCCATCAGCCAGTTTCACTTCTTCTGGCATTTGACAAAGAACTCGCAAGCGAAGTAGAACATATGATATAATGTAGTTAATCATGCATAGATAAGCCAGGATAACGGAAGCATGCCGTGTGTATAATCGATGGAATGGCGAACCGTGCAGATTCTGATCTGGATCTACACTGGTCACAAAAAACAAATAGACACCATTTCTTCAGTCATTGCCACAAACACAACTTGAAAAACGTCAAATTGGACAATCCACCGAATATGTGCTATTTATCATGGGACACCTGTAGCCCATTTCACCAACATTGCAAAGTATACTTTTCTAGCAAAGTATACTTTGAGGGAGAAATTTTCAATTTTGGAATAAATTTATTATTTTTTATTATACTGAATTTATTACATTATCACAGCCATTTTGGCTGTGATAATGTAATAAATTCAGTATAATAATTCTGCATACTTTTAATCATCAAATATATGCAACAGTTAGTTCTATATGAAATAGTGCATTTTGGGAAAAATAAATGATTACATGTACTCCCTCAAAGTATACTTTGCTAGATAAGTATACTTTGCAATTTTGATGAAATCGGCTACTGGTCAACTTTCGACGTCTATTTCTTAAAATATTGTAAATATATTTGTAATATATTCTTGTGAGACATCGCAGATTTTCGTATTTACGAAATCACTTGATTTGTCAAATAAAACAAATGCAGTAACAGAGTATTGTTTGATCAGCCCTTTATTCTTCGGGATGATACGGTCGGCTTTCTCACGTGAGACCGAGAAAACGCACCATATAAATAAGACGGTCGGACAGCAACAGCTTATATTGCCAGGACATCACTGCAACATATCAACTGTTAGTCTTTGTGTACAACTTAGAAGCAGAATTTCTTTATATTAACAGGTTCGTATCTTTTTATATATTCGTCGTTACATGTACATGTTGTTATGGTTTATAATCGTTATATATTCCTCGTTACATGTTGTTATGGTTTATAATCGTTCTGGTATTTGCCTTGAATATGAAACTATGGCGACATTCAATCGGAACTGACTTTAAGGACCCTTTCTATATCGGATCATCCTGTGATTCAAATTGATTCGCAAATATGATGGACTATAAGTATAACATGTATGTGAAAATTGCTTCGTTTCTGTATCCTATATCGATATGCATGGGTAGCCAATTCGGCCATATATGTGTGTTCCAGCCATCAGCCAGTTTCACCTCTTCTTTGAAAACAAACCACTAAATTATGTCCACTTCAGGCAAAAAGAACTCCACTAGCAATGTGCATGCTTTTATCAGTTTCAATGCAGTTTATTTTGTTGCATACATGTACTCTCAGACTTAAATTTTAGGTATGATAGACGTATATAATTTCTTTCTTTATTTCATATATGAAAGCTTTTTTTGTCGAATTTTTTAAAATACGTTTAAACAATAGAGATGTATAACACTATATACACCAGACACTCTGGCACAACATACTGAATAGGTTGAACGATTGGAACCTGAATGACCTGAAAGACATGAATGACATGACACGACCTGAATGACATGACCCATTTTGACGACTAAGATCATAAGCAAAATTGCACGCTTACAGTATGTAGGAAGGCGCAATATTTGTTTTAATCAAACAGTCAATGTGCACATAAATGGTCATACTATCTCAGAAACAGTCTTTATCCCGTCAACACAGTGCGTATGTGCCGTGAAACACTGTGCCGTGAAACATTTTTGATATCCAGTCGATACTATTTTTGCATTTTACAGCCATTTGTAGGTGTTGACGGGATAAATGGAATAGTAGCTTAGTGTCGTGAATGGGAAAAAATATCTGGCGCGGCACGGAAACGGGATGTGCTCGGCAGAGCCTCGCCCATCCCGTTTCCTGAGCCTTGCCAGCTATTTTTTCCCATTCACGGCACTAACCTACTATTCTCTATCTATTTTCCTTATTTCTGAACCAAAGTATATGTTGTGACCACTCATTTGAACCGTCTCGGCGAGACGGTTCATATGAGTGGTCACAACATATACTTCTGATGAGAAATAAAGAAATTCTTGAGCCTTGCCGGATATTTTTCCCCATTCACGGCACTAACCTACTATTCTCTATATTATCACGAGTTCAGTCACATTTAGACCACTACAGGCAACCATTGGTCCTTGACATGGCTACTAAATAGGCGGACTCTTTTTCTGCACTACTATTCAATAGCACCCGAAGTAAAATCAATGCGTCCATGTTACCTATAATGTAACAAACAGTACATTCAATTAACTCGCATATCTCTGATCATGTTCCAATTTACACTGTTGATTGACATGCTCCATGGAAGCCATTGCAGGCACCAACGCAAAACCTCTGAAAATTACCCCACCGATTCCCATGCGTTATCTGCCGACTGTCTGCCGTGAAATTCTCATTATTGTACCAGCCACACTCAACCCAGAATACGACAATCAAACACAATTCATATTCATTGGCAATGTTGATTCTTCTCTGCATGGACACGGAACTAAACAATATACTAGCCGACTTCTCCAAAATTGTAAAGTATACTTATCTTGTTAAGTACACTTTGAGAGGGAAATTTTCAATTTAAGGATACATTTATTAGATCTGATTAGACGGCAACTCGAATACTTCTCATCTGTCTGGTCAGCTTACACACAAACATCCATCTATCAATTAATATTTAAACCTTCCATCAATTCATAACGGAAAGGCACATTCGACGTATTGCATTTACATCCCAATACAATACATTAGAGCCACGTGACCTCGCGCGATGTTGCTGATTGGTTAATGTTCGTTTGGCGTCATTAATTTCCACGACTATTGATTGACAACGTCGCTGTCCCAATGATGTAAAACAAGATTATTTGTAATTTTAACGCCGTATTTAGTTAAGTAAATTTTTGAAACTATCAGAAAATGCAGTGTAAATAGAAATAATAAAACCACGAGCTGTTGCGCTTACAGGGGTGCACAATACATTTGGTCTGTCTAAAGTTAGCGAGGAGTCCTTCGGACTCCACGCACTTTAAACATACCAGATATATTATGCACCCCAGTAAACGCAATAGCACATGGTTGTATTCCTTAACAAATTGTCCAACGCAGAGCTGCTAGATGGTCAACCCCAACTTACCAGCGCACACTCAGCGTGACATACTTGTTGAACTCATTGGATGGCCTCGCTTAGACGGCAGACTATCCATGCTAGACAATATCAGAAATGATATACTCCAACCATATAAAGTTCGTCCAATTATGATCGTTAATTTCATTGGCTTTCATTCATGATTCGCGTACTATCTGATTATGTCTTCCGGAAACCCTGAAAAGGGAAAATCCTGGCGTCTATTTCAGGTTTAGCCAATCGGAGATGTTCTTACATAGACGCTTCGGTGCTTGTATTTTGGAAGATGGTGCATTGACCCAGTTCCAGATAATGAACGAAATTAGACAAAAAGTGTTTTTTAGATCGGTGAACGATCACAATTAGACGAACTTTGTATGGTTGGACTTTCTAATGTATATGGTCATGGTGCACGACTTTAGTTTGAGCTGGCGATCAGCTATCGGCCAAATATGACCGATAATCCACGCCGGCCTCCGATTCTGTGTGAGATTCTTTCGTACACGCAAATTTCGCTTTGGATGGGGTATACAAAATGCGAATAACTGAATAAATGCTGGAAACAGCGATATGAAGTGAGTATATTCACACACCTAATACCTTTATCGATTGCTGCCAGAGACAGAAGTCATACATTTAATCGATGTTTATTGTGTTTGTGTGAGCCGGAAAAGAGAGGGCTCTTTCTATAATAGCCATATTGATACTCACCTTTATAAATAGAATATGGTACTGTACGAGACAAAGTGGGTGGGGTAATGGGATTTTTTAATAGGCATTTTGTTGGTGTCATAGGTCCGAGTCTTCCACCTGTGCTTCAATATAGACTCATATCAGCCAGTACCGATTATGATAAAGACTATTTTCCCACACACAGTTTCTATATGGAATTCCTAACGAATAGTGATTACAACGTTACCAACAAGCAAGCATTTCATTGCCGAAAAAAATTATTTTTAGGACAAATATCACCTTTTTAATTGAGCCATATTTTTCACATTTTTGCAATTCTATGTAATTTCTGCTTTACACATCTCTACCTAAATTAATATACCTGTTTATCACAACAATAGGGAAAAATGCTATATAATTTCAAATTCACTTTAAAGTTTTTTGCCTTGGTGACAGCTTCACATTTCTGAATCTTCGCTGTCTGGCCCATCTTTGACCGCCGTATTTTAGGAACTATGGCACTCTTGTTACCTTTAACTACATAAGACTCTTGTGTATATACTACCTATGGCTTTTAGTGTGTACTTTTATTCATTCTAGCACCCTTGTTAGTTACATGCGCACATCTCTAAGTCACCAACATGTGTTCGTGATTACGAGAAGATAGATATTAATTACAAGCTACACATTTCTCCAGTCACAACCACAAATATGATACTAGTTATTCTATATTCTTCAGATACCCCAAGAGAAGACATCGACTTATGGTAAGTTATCATCGAAGTATGTTGTCACCGTTCTCTGGTACTCGTCACCAGATACATTCAAGGCGTGCTCTGATTCCAAACAACATATTGTTTGCCCTAGTTTCTCGACCAATGAAAGCACAGCATTACGTATCAATTATTCGCATATTGCGACGCTTTCGTCAATATATGTTAAATTAATAATTCAATATTGCAATACGTACAGCGCTATATTTAGGCTGGTATCACGCCTTTTTGTCGTCAGTTCACCAGCCGAGTACCATGTTACCACATGCACACCCGCACACGTCGGTGTCACACCGACAATTACATACAAGTTTAGCGATTCGAAAGTGCGTTTAGGGGCGAAATAACATATAGTCTTTTCCGCTAGTTGCGAACGGTAATTCTGGCAATCTACATGTTCCTGCCTACGAACGATACAGGAGTAGATTGCAAGAGTTACCGTTCGCAACTACTTTTCCTCTACCCCTAAGCCACCAGCTGTACGTTTAGAAATATCTCGCCTATGTCTCATGGAAAATGTATATTTGCAGCTGAGTCAAGTATGTCGATCGTTCTTTAGTGTCTTGTAAAACAACGAGTAAGATCCTAGTTGCACTCAGTAACCATCCGTAGCCAGGCAACTGTTCGCAACCAGGGCCCGGTTGTTCAAAACATCCGTTAGCTTAACGGACTGTTAAATCCTTAACTGAATGGTTAAAATCTCTGTTTTAACAGAGATTTTAACCATTCAGTTAAGGATTTAACAGTCCGTTAAGAATTTAACAGTCCGTTAAGCTAACTGGTGTTTTGAACTACTGGGCCCAGTAATATCAAAGTTCCGAGGTATTCAGTGAACACTGGATATATTTGCTAACTTTTCAGTCCGAACCCAATTACACTTATGAGTCTCCTGGAAAAAGATATTCCTACTTTGGTAAAAAGTATATATATATATACTGAAAACATAATGATCCTGAACTAACCCGACTACATGAAACCTATTTTCTTCTGTCAGTAATATTATAGTAAGTTGTCATTTCACAAACTATCATATTTCACAAAAGTAACGTGCTTCGCAGTATTGTAATAGCAATACTCCCATATATCGCAGTTTATGGTAATATTAATATAGTTATTGCGATTCTACACATTCAACATGGTGTCATATTGCCCGTCTAAAGTTATACTCACCAGAGTTGCAGCCGAGGGTGGCTGTGTGTAAATCACAATAACGTGATTGTCCTACGTCTACCGCAGATTATTTATGTTTCTTCAGAATTTAGTTTTATACGTGCATTGGTACATGTATAACGTCATAGAAATATGGCGCCAAGCGGCACGACCTCACGACGCTACAAATATGTCCTGACAAGTAGAAATTCGTTAATGCCTCGGCAGTTTCTTGACCGATTTTCAAAATATAACTTTCGATTTATTCCTTAGGTCATTACCAATCCCTATGGCTATCTTTCAGGGTGATTTGCAAACATTTTCATTTTCGTCACCGCCTCGTCCCTCCGCCATTTGTATCGAGCCAAGTTGACCAATAAAAACGCGAGATATTTATCTGCGGTATGACAAAATTATGACACCTTATAATTTGATCAATCAAAATGTACTGTTTGGTTGGTTGATATAATAAAGCACAATGTGTATGACATGGTATCTTTAATATTAATCAATATGAGACATGTCATGTGATTATGTGCGATTTTTAACGAAATTATTCACAGAAATTAAAAATTTGTCCGTAAATGACGTCGACAGGTCACGAATTTTTAATTATTTTCTGAATTTGCTCGGAACATTAGTCAACTTTCGGCGCCATCTACAGAATATACCTTAAGTTTTGTACATATGTTTCCTGAAAAGTCGCACATCTGCTTTAGTATAAAGCACATGACTTGCCTCATATGTGACTGTGACTGGAGAAATGGGGCTTATGGGTTTTGCGACCAGTGTAGATCCAGATCAGCCTGTGGATCCACACAGACTGATCAGGATCTACACTGTTCGCCATTCCATCAACGAAATACCCGTCATTCTTCTAACAATAAATATATATTGTTATCAGGTTACAAGCGTACGCTATTTGATCAGGAACTACATAAAACCCATACACCCCATTTCTCCAGTTACAGCCACATATGTGTTTTTTCTTGCTATTGTGCTACAGGATACCATGAAGATTTGGAGTTTGGTGCTACTGTGTATATGCTTTGTGGGAGCGACTCCGCGTAGACAGCGTGCTACAAACATGTTGAATACAACAACAGATGGCGACACGTTCCAACTGACTAGAACGTCGCGTGACTTGGCGTTGCAACTGAATAAAACGTCGAGTGACTTGGCGTTGCAACTGAATAGATCGTCGCGTGGCGCAGCGTTGCTACTGAATAGAACGTCGCGTGACGTATCGTTGCAACTGAATGGAACGTCGCGTGACGTCGCGTGACGTCGCGTGACGTCGCGTTGCAACTGAATAGAACGTCGCGTGGCGTCGCGTTACCACTGAATAGAACGTCGCGTGGCGCAGCGGTGCAACTGAATAGAACGTCGCGTGGCGTCGCGTTACCACTGAATAGAACGTCGCGTGGCGCAGCGGTGCAACTGAATAGAACGTCGCGTGACGTCGCGTTGCAACTGAATAGAACGTCGCGTGACGTCGCGTTGCAACTGAATAGATCGTCGCGTGGCGTCGCGTTACAACTGAATAGAACATCGCGTGGCGCAGCGTTGCAATTGAATATAACGTCGCGTGGCGTCGCGTTACCACTGAATAGAACGTCGCGTGGCGCAGCGTTGCAACTGAATAGATCGTCGCGTGGCGTCGCATTACCACTGAATAGAACGTCGCGTGGTGCAGCGTTGCAACTGAATAGATCGTCGCGTGGCATCGTGTTACCACTGAATAGAACGTCGCGTGGCGCAGCGTTGCAATTGAATAGAAAGTCGCGTGGCGTCGCATTACCACTGAATAGAACGTCGCGTGGCGCAGCGTTGCAACTGAATAGATCGTCGCGTGGCGTCGCGTTACCACTGAATAGAACGTCGCGTGGCGCAGCGTTGCAACTGAATAGAACGTCGCGTGACGTCGCGTTGCAACTGAATAGATCGTCGCGTGGCGCAGCGTTGCAACTGAATAGATCGTCGCGTGGCGTCGCGCTACCACTGAATAGAACGTCGCGTGGCGCAGCGTTGCAACTGAATAGAACGTCGCGTGATGTCGCGTTGCAACTGAATAGAACGTCGCGTGGCGTCGCATTGCAACTGAATAGAACGTCGCGTGGCGCAGCATTGCAACTGAATAGAACGTCGCGTGACGTCGCGTCGCAACTGAATAGAACGTCGCGTGACGTCACGTCGCAACTGAATAGAACGTCGCGTGACGTCACGTCGCAGCTTGGCAGACAGGGTACAGCGATAAAAATGGGTAGAAGGACGCGCCCAGTGTCACAGAAGAGAGGCTGGTGATTTTTATTATTGTCAACACTTGTTGCCGCGATATTTATCCAACTGGTGTCTTGCAAACCTGTCAGCGAGCACCTAAAGTAGTGTATGCACCTGGCACCCGTTTCCCTAAACTTAGTACGATTATAGAGAATAGTAGGTTAGTGCCGTGAATGGGATAAAATATATGGCAAGGCTCAGGAAACGGGATGGGCGAGGCTCTGCCGAGCACATCCCGTTTCCGTGCCGCGCCAGACATGTTTTCCCATTCACGGCACTAACCTACTATTCTATTTATCCCGTCAACACCTAAAAATTGCTTTAAAATGCAAAAATAGTTTTGACTGGATATCAAAAATGTTTCACGGCACCGTGTTTCACGGCACATACGCACAGTGTTGACGGGATAAAAAGTGCACATTTAGGATAGTTTGTAATGTTCAATTGCTGTATTTACATTTATTGAGCATATGCTGCATATGCTCACTAAATGTAAATCCAATAATTGTCTACAAGAAAACATTGGTAATGTGAAATTTACAGACTATAATAATTTTGCACTTACGAACATTTTAGTCGTACGAAGTTTGGTGAAACGGGCCCCTGTATCACAGGAATTTTGGCGTGTTTCGCATTTATTCGGTATTGCTGTATATAAACAATATCATAATATGAAAATAGGCTCGCCTAATAACCGGATTTTTGTTATACATATGCTTGCCAAGTGAAAATATGTTTGCACAATATGTTGTGTGAATCCTTGTTGCAAGTTAATTACATATTTAGCACTGATCATTTACACGTACATAACCGCCTGCTTTAATCTTACCAATTTGTCAACGTTTCTGAGCATCTATTGGCAATCTGAACTTGCAATCAAGCAGTTTGATTGGCTTGAGTCTAAACAGTAGCTTAATTAAGGCTCAGCCAATCAATGTGCTTGATTTCAAGTACAATGTTCAAGTATTTGAAAATAAAAGGAGTCAAACACTGACACGGTTAGCGCAGGCGGTGGTGTACATGTAACGTGTTACGCTATGATAAATATATATATAGAGAGGATCTTACATGAGTGATGATTAACTTGGAAAAGTCGCGGGAATACTGGACGAAGTGATAATTTTTTTTTTTTTTTTTTTTTAAATTGTAATTTTGTTAAGGCCTCGTCCAGTATTCCCGCGACTTTTCCAAGTTTATATCCCCGATAAATTCAACAAAAAGGCCATTCATTCCTTATAATTCCAGCATTTGAAATAAATTCATCAAGAAAATGTGTTTATTTTCCGTTTTCTTAAGAATTATTTTAACTGCGCCTGACGGTTACGGAAAGTAGTTCGGCATGGGAGTTTACTGGGATATAAATTTTGGACAGAGACTTGCTACGGACCAATCAAATGTTAGGGAATTGTGTAAATATTTTTGTGCTGGAATTATTATTTATTACACTAGTGCATTATGATTTTTAATACACTGCACTACACTGCATTTTATCACATTACTCAATACTGGTGGATTTGCGATTTTGACCACTATGTTTCTGTAAACTACATTTCGCATAAACTACTGACAGCAGCCTGTCATTTCGCGTGTGTATACACGTGACTAGGTTCGACATATGAATCCATAGTGCAACTGATACCAGTAGTTGTGACTGTGACTGGAGAAATAGGGCTTATGGGATTTGTGACCAGGTAGCTCCTGGACGTATAGCACACTCCAGTAGTCTGATAACGATATATATTGCTTGTTGGAAGCAGGACGAGTGTTTCATTAACGGAATGGTGATCAGTGTAGATCCTGATCAGACTGTGCGGATGCACAGGCTGATCTGGATCTAAGCTGGTCGTAAAACCTATAAGCCCGATTTATGCAGTCACAGCCACATTTATAGAAGTATATAGACACTTTTTGATCAACCCTCATTTTAGTAAAAACTTTTAGAGACAATTGTGTGAAGTGGCAGCATGGGACATTAGTATACTGGATTAGTATGTATTGTATTGTTTAGATAATTATGGCAATTTGAAAGTTGGTGTAGTTTTTTTTTCTTCCACCCGATATGTATGCAATATAAATGTAAAACCTGGATATTCAGGTTATACATGTGATGTATATCTACTAGTGTATCAACATTATCCCTGTATACCAACAACTGCGCTAATCTTGTCAACATTTGTTAATTATTTTATGTAAACAATGTTTGAATATTGTGCTTACAATCAGAAAAGTTGATATCTGGGCAGTGTAACGCAAGTTGATATCTGGGCAGTGTAACGCAAGTTGATATCTGGGCAGTGTAACGCAAGTTGACGTGTATGAGAGATGCCATGTGATTTTGTACTTAATGTGACGTGTGAAGTTTCTTGAAAAATGTTTACAGAAATATACATGTAACAATTCACACCACATATCAATGGATTCGATGGTACGTTGTAATGTTGTATTTATAATTGTGAATATATACAGGATATTCATATTTTTGCAAGGAACATGACATATACATGTATGTTCATCGAGTGGTGTGAAATGTCCATATTTTGGAATATGGACATTTGACACCACGAAATGAACATATATGTCATATTCGTTGCAAAAATATGAATATTCTCTGTATAAATATAAAGCTCTTGAAGAGGTCAAGAGCGTAACATAACTAAATCACAGTCAAACCCACCCAATTTTCACAAACATATTTCCGAGAGTGTCCGGTTTATAGAGGTTCCACTGTATAGAATGTTAGGGGTCACCCAGACAGAGCTACATTGTACTCAGGTTGGTGGATCACATTCAACTGAGTCAGATGCGCGTCGTATAACATGATCATAGCGAGATACGTTAGTTCATTTAATACGACATGCACCAGGGCAATACATTGAGATGTCAAAGAAAATGGTTTCCCGTTTCAGTTTCCAATTTCACCAAGCACTTATTTTGATTAAGGACATCATATGATTCAAACATAACAGGTGGCCGTTTCACTAAACTTCGTACTACTAAAATGTTCGTAAGTGCAAAATTAGGATAGTATGTGAATTTCACATTAATAATGTGCTCTGTAAACAATTATTGGGTTTACATGTATTGAGCATAGGCTGCATGCTAAATAAATGTATATCCATCAAATACAATTTACAGACAATTCTAAACCTGCACATTTTAGTCGTACGAAGTTTAGTGAAACGGCCCCAGCTTCATAAATGTGATGGAATATATGTATAACATACAGTGGGGTCAGCGTGTAAGTGCACACACGAACGAACACGACAGGTTGGAACCAACCTGTCGTGTTCGTTCGTGTGTGCACTTACACGCTGACCCCACTGTATACCTGTTCACTGCCTCGTTACTGTATCCTATACGGTGCCAAGTTTGCCATATTTGTGTTTAACAGCCATCAGCCAGTCTCACCTCTTCTGGCATTTGACAAAGAACTCGCAAGAGAAGTAGAACATATGATATAATGTAGTTAAGCATGCATGGATAAGCCAGGATAACGGAAGCATGCCGTGTGTTGCAAAAATATGAATATTTTATTTATTATATACCGCTCCATGGAAATTAGCAGTTTTTTAGACTGTATACGGTAATGAATGTGTATTTGCAGCCTATTTTCGCCGTTTTCTTTCGATGCGCGTTATGAATATAGATAGCGGAAGTAGTCGTATTTTCACCGGAAGTTGTTTATTTCATCGATGAGAACATATGACTTTTATTTACATCGTATAACTATGTATTTCATGGGTAGGTATATAATAAATAAGTAAACGTATATAGAGGATCTCAAACGAGTTCCCATTTGATTTGAAATTTTATGAAACGAGTCGCGCACAGTTTATGCACCGAGTTTCTTGTGAGGTACATGTACATACAATTGCAGGCGAGTTTCATAAATTTCATATCAAATGAAAACGAGTTTGCGATTCTGTTTATCACATGACTTCAGCCTCCAAAGTGTTGCCAACGTAGAGATATACGTTTCAGTGAGCCGACGCTATTGACTATTTTCACATCTAGTTAAAAATCTCCACAGAGAAAATAGTTTTAATCCCTGCAAGAACATTATTATACATATACCATATAGTACCTTCCTGCTCTTTATGAAGACTTCATATTATCAAACGGGAGCACATTCGAACAATTTCAGTAATGTTAGCGAGTTACTGACGCTTCTAATGACGTTTCAAACACGATGACGTCAACGTCAACACATCACTGCTTTGTCGCGACATTACGGACGTCATTTTGGAACGTTTACATTTTATTAATTTGACGTAACGTTGGCGCAAAATACAAACACATACTAAGGGTGATATGCGGCCATCCAATCCAATTCGCTCCATGTGTTATTACACGTGTGTCATATCACATTTATAAAATGGGTTACAGCAGGGAATAACACTGTGTTCATGTGATAAACACCGGCAAAATATATCCTTATATTTACACTGCCCACAAATTCATAATGGAACAGCCCATTAAACGTATTGCGTTTACATCCCAGTACATTACATTTTATAATACATATATTTACACTGTCCGTATTAATAAATTCATATTGGATACGCTCATTAAACGAAGCGATAACAAATTACAATTTTCGAAAAAAAATCAAAAAAAAAAAAGAATGTTTGATTTTTTTTACGAAAATTGTAATTTTGTTAAGGCCTCGTCCAGTATTCCCGCGGCTTTTCCAAGATTATATCCCCGATAAATTCCACAAAAAGGCCATTCATTCCTTATAATTCCAGCATTTGAAATAAATTCATCAAGGAAATGTGTTTATTTTCAGTTTTCTTAAGAATTATTTTAACTGCGCCTGACGGTTACGGAAAGTAGTTCGGCATGGAGTTTACTGGGATATAAATTTTGGACGGAGATTTGCAACGGACCAATCAAATGCTAGGGAATTGTGTAAATGTTTTTGTGCTGGAATTATACATGTATATCTATTTACACAGTCCTTATTAATAAATTCATAATGGAAATGCCCATTGAACTTATTTCGTGTATATCCCAGTACAGTACATTACATTGTATAATACATATATTTACACTGTCCGTATTAATAAATTCATATTGGAAACGCTCATTAAACGAATTGTGTTTATTCATATCCCTGTATATTATATCCCTGTACATTATATCCCTGTACATTATATCCCTGTACATTATATCCCTGTACATTATATCCCTGTACATCTGTACATTATATCCCTGTACATTATATCCCTGTACATTATATTAGCATCGCGCGACGTCGCGCGACATTGTTGATTCGTTAATTTATTTTTCTAATACACTCTATAAATATCACGCAATCTGATTGGCTGACGGACATAAATTACAGGTATATCATTGTTGATGAACGGTCGCAAATTATCCGGGTATGGAATGTCTTAGAGCCAATTCCCACCCTTAAATATAAGCAACCCAGTCGCAAATTATTTCAATACGTATTCCTACGCCAGTAGTAAAGGAGTGCATTAGAAATATGCACTGTAATTTTGAAATTTGCGGCGTATATCAGAAAATGATAGGTCGTAAAACATGTTTAATGGCTCCGCTAGCGCGTCGCCATTTAAAAGATTTTCCGACCTATCATGTTCTGATATACGCCGCAAATTTGAAAATTACAATACAGTTAACCCTATAGTCATGATTAATTTCCACGACGTTATCGATAACGGCACTGTTAGACAGCATACAGATGTTAGGCCACAGTGCATATATCTCACACGGATCGCTGTGCGCTAGGCATCAACTTTAAAAAGGGTATTTCACATTGACGCAAAGAGCCACCACCTCCGATAATGACTCACTGTAATACGTATAATCCATAACATCATCGTATACATGTACGATGTCAAAATAATCAGCATGGCTATTCTTGCGTTGCGTACAGAAGCATCTCAACGATAATGAATTATCGATGAATAGCTTCTTTCAGAAGCCTCTTGATAACGTGGGACCAACTAGTAGGTAAAACGAAAGGGCGTTTCGCTACAAGATGGTGACCAACCTATCTCGAGATCATACTACATATTCATTATCATACAATCTAGTCTACTAGCCGAGATATTAGCCCAGGAGCAATAGGGTTTAAGGTCAAATAAATTGATAGCAAGCTGAAAAGTTCAGGATATGTCCAGAATCATGTCTACATTATCAGAAAAAAAGTCCCCGTAAATCAACCTTGTGCCAACTTGGTAATTCAAGATGGCGTCCAAGATGGCCGCCACTTTTGGTTTTTGCTTGTATCGTCGTATTCAGTTATGATAAATATACATAGAAACCATCAGAACATACATAAGTATATAAATATACCAAAACGCAGTATATATAGATAATATTCATAATCACCATTCAAAATGGCCGCCAAAATATATCCACAAATGGCATCAAAGTGTCTAGCATTCAAATGTTGACGGTCAAAATTATTTTTTGACACGCCTAAATGGCTTTCCAGATGTTGAGTATGATTTTTCAATGTATACTAGAAACGGATTAGTTGTGACATGCTAAATATGATAAATCTAAATCTAATATGGCTTCAAAATCCTTCCGTGACAACGCAATATTAACTAGCCACGCCCTCGTTGTATTGAAATCCG